>FIZV01079867.1:0-17192 GCA_900050545.1 Trionymus perrisii
AAAAATTTGTCAATTTCGGAAAATTTGTCAGTTTGGAAAAATTTGTCAATTTTGAAAAATTCGTCTATTTTGGGAAATTTGTCAGTTTTGGAAAAGTTGCTAATTTTGGAAAATTTGTCAATTTAAAAAAATTAAAAAGTGGGTCAATTTCGGAAAATTTGTCAGTTTGGAAAATTTGTCAGTTTTGGAAAAGTTGGTAGTTTGAAAATAGTTGCTAATTTTGGAAAATTTTTCAATTTTTGAAAAATTTTTAGTTTTGGAAAAGTTGCTAATTCTAAAAAATTGACCAATTTTAAAATATTTGTCGATTTTTGCAAATTTTTCCATTTTGGAAAATTTGTCAGTTTTGAAAAATTTGTTAATATTTAAGAAATTTGTCAGTTTGGAAAAGTTTTTAGTTTTGGAATCAATTTTAGCAAATTTTTCAATTTTGTAAATTTGCTAATTTTGGAAAATTTGCCAATTTCAAAATATTTGTCGATTTTTGCAAATTTTTCAATTTCGGAAAATTGGTCAGTTTTTAAAATTTTGCTAATTTTGGAAAATTTGTCAGTTTTGAAAAATTTGCTAATTTTGAAAAATTTGTCAGTTTGGAAAAATTTGTTAATTTTGTAAAGTTGGTCAGTTAGGAAAAATCTGTCAATTTTGGAAAATTTTTCAGTATTGGAAAAGTTGCTAATTTTGGAAAATTTGCCAATTTAAAATACCTATTTTTATTTTGTCAATTTTAGCAAATTATTTAATTTTGGAAAATTTGTCAGTTTTGGAAATGTTACCAATTTTGGAAAATTTGTCAATTTTAAAAAATTAAAAAATTTGTCAGTTATGGAAATTTTTTTTCTAATTATAGGAAAGTCAGTTTGTAAAAAAATGTTACTTTTGGGGAACTTGTCAGTTTTCGAAAAGTTGCTAATTTCGGAAAATTTGTCAGTATTGGAAAAGTTGGTAATTTTGGAAGATTTGCCAATTTTAAAATATTTGCCAATTTTTGAAAATTTTTCAATTTTTGAGAAATTTGTCAGTTTTTGAAAATTGTGCAATTTTTGAAAAGGAAATGACTTGAAAATTCCGCAATTTTTGAAAAATCAATAATTTTTATGAATTAGAATTTTTTTAAATTCAGCAATTTTGGGAAATTTGATAATTTTTGAAAATTTTGCAATTTGGACAATTTCAATAATTTTTAAAAATGTGAAAAAAATGTACCTACTCTGACTTTTAAAGAAATTTTAACCCTTGAATTAAAAAAAAAATGGTACACTTCTTCAACAAATTGAATTTTCAATTCAATCCATAAAACATCCCTCTCCCCGTATGAATAAGTGACACTGTAATCTATCAACTTTCGGACTTCCTTATATTTTTCCTTTCAAAATCGCCACTGGGCATCACCTATCCAATTTTCCAAATTTCAAAGTATTTATTTAGAAAATTCATACCGTATAGTACGCCAATGGTATTGTAGCCGCATCCTCTAAGCTCCAATGTTTTGGTACTTCATTGAAGAATAAATCATCTTTGCTCAATTCGATCAACGTGGATAAGCATCCGTACGATCTCAGTCCCATATATCTTTTCCCATTGCTACCAACTCCTGAAAATTCCATCCCTAGCGCGTAATCCTGGCATGAAAAAGTCTAGGTAATTAAAATTCGTGCGAATAAATGCTGTAACAGAATCCGATGGGGTACCTGTTTCAAAGAATCCTTTACCAAAGCTCCAACCGCTATACGATTTTTACTTATCAATACATCGGTAGAATTTATCGATGCGTAATATACTTGTATGATATTTGTGTCTTCGTTATTCGATCTAGAAAAAATAATTCAAATTTAATACGTGCGCGTAGAAAATAAATCATTAAATTTCTTTATAAATTCGGCATCGGCTCGTACCTGTTAAGATCGCCTTTGTACCATTTCAAGGATGGTTTCAATCCACAATTTTTACGCTGGACAAAGGCGTGACGTACTTTCTCTTCTACTAAATCATCGATAGGTAGTTTGATGAAACATCCCCATTCTTTGTCTTTGTATACGTTGATTGCGAGATCCTCGAGTACTTGGGCTAGGAAAAATTTATCGTGTAAAGAGAATGGTTGGATTTCGTCATCCATCATAAAGAAACATCTGCGGGAAAACGACATTTGAAGGGATGTTAATTTTTGAATAAGTTGAATAGGTACCCAGCACCTAATTTTATAACGGTACCAATTAGAGGTTTGCTTTCAGCCACTGACCTAACATTTTCTGTGCCCCTTTCTAGCCTTATACAATTGTAAAATCCTATAATTCCACAGAATGCTTCTTTTTCTGAAACCAACACTATCCGTTCGTAACACGCCACCTTTAATGCTTCTTGCAATTCTTCGACCCAGTCGAAAGAAACGCTCGATATCTTAATTACTTTTATCGAATTTAAATTTAATTTGATTTTCTGAGGAGAAAAAATGTTCAAATAGAGTGAAAAACATAAACTCGAAATTTAAATACCTACATAATAATTTTTTTTTTCATTCTGAAAAATAAGCTAAAATCGTGAGTAGGTACTAGGTAGGTAAGTATGACTTACTTTTCTTAATAAAATTAGCCGTTCGTTATTAGAAATAACGTTTCCACAAACTTGCAAGTTGAATTGATCTGTTGGAAAAGTGAATGCGCAATCTTCTCGCGTAATTATAAATCCGTTACCGAGTATCGAATTCTGAATTGATTCCAATTTCTGAAAAATTAATCAGTTTCATTGGAATTGGAATTTTGTAAGGTTGAAAGGTAAGGAAATTTTGAGTTCTCAAATTAGGTACTTTGGGATTATCCAAGGCTTGAGAACAAATTATAACATGAACTTCCTCTCCGAGGGGTAATCTACCTTCTACGATTTCACAACAGTTTCCAGCTTTGATGTTTTTTGTGTTATTATTCACGTACACAGAAAGCTTTGCCTGGAATAAGAAATTCATTTCGCATTATAGGTACCTACTTATTAATTATTTCGTTTGTGATATGCAAATACATAGTTATGCGGAAGCTTAATCTCATTTACTTACTTGGAACATTGGTTGTTCTTTAATGAAGCTTGTGAAGTATGGAGCGATTGGCGAACAATTAGGATTGAAATCGTCATCCAAAACTTCAACTACTTTCACCCCCTTGGTTTGTTGACCCACAAAATCCATAATACATTGACTGAATAATTGAACTGCATTTTTCAACGATAATTTCTACAATAAGTAAGAAAAAATTGCCATCAAATACCAACCTACGTAAGTATTCGATTAAAATAAAATAGTACTACTTTTTCATTAGTAGATTTAAACGGCGCAAAGGTATATTTTTGTATAAGCGGAATTCTGTTACTCAATTTGCCAGGGACAGCTCGAAAGTTGATACCTTTTACTTGTACTCCGCCGCTTTGTACGATATTTCTGCTTTTATCCCTAAATGCTTCAAATTCTGAAAAAAAAAAATCATCCACATTCCTCAATTTATACTTTTTTTTCCCTTGGTTTCCAGATTTTCTAATTGTTATTGAAAATACATTATAGTGTCAATACCGGACGAATTCGTTTTCAATGATTGCTTGTGTTTATCAACATCGATGATGAATTTCTCCATTTCAGTTGGCACTGCTAACACATCGTTGGGCAGTAAAGTTAGATGTAACACTGCATCTAAATACGCGACCCAATTATCGTTCCACGCGACGGTTGACCGAGTGCCTGAAAATAATTTTAATTGAGAAAATGAGTAAACATTAGTTACGAGTATGGCGGTTGAAAATACCAAATCACATGGAGCTTTACCTTCGCTATCGATTTTTTTGACGCCTCTAAAAATCCCTTTATAATTGAAATTATTAATCAACACGTGTCTGTAGAAATCCGCTCCATTCAGTGCGATACCACTTCCGGAGGATTCGACAACGTCCAACGTTTCTTTACTAACATCCAAAGGAACGTAAACCTGACCGGTAACAACAACTTGATTATCGTGCAAAACTTCAAAATTTCTGTTTCCTTTTTGAACCATTATGCTCAGCGTAACAGATTCATTTCGTCGAAGAATTACAGCTTTGTGAAAACGAATATTCTCGAAGACTACAGACAATTCGGTATGCATTTTTCCGTGAATTAACGCCAACGTTTCCCAAACCAAAACCTACGACGTAATAATAGATTCATCTAATCATCGAAATTTAAAATGACATATACACACTAGCGAGTAGGTAACGAATATTATGCACATACAATGAAACCAGTTGCGGGATAAAAAACTAAAGAATCAATCTCGTGTCCGGCAATATAAGCGTCCCATTTATTATCCAAAGAAATGCTGACTTTGCGTTCTCCTGATAGCATACGTTCTTGAAACGAAGAAAATGCTACAGGCCATCGCACATCGTGTTTCCATTTGATTAACGGTGCAATCATTTTGGTCGTTCTGCTAACTGGGAATCTTACAGCAGGATATAACTTTTGAAAATGGGGATTCGCACCCAATAAATACAATCTGGAAGATGAAATAAAATTAGGTATTATAATGTTCCATACTGAACGACTCCGACGTCACATACACATGTAGGTACCCTTTACTTCTAACTTACTCTCCTAATGAAATTAACGAAACGTTAAAACTCGAGTCACCATTTTTTATAACAGGAACGAGAACGCTTTCTCCTTTTAATTTTTTTTCCAAATTTTCAGAAAATTTATTTGATGAGAAATCTAGTATTATGGCATCTTTGGGAATACTTTGTATTTTATCATTTACATATTCGGCATTATACAGTCGACTCGTCAGATATTCTATTAAAGTTGAATTTTGATCATCTATTGTTTTCTTAAGTTTTGGTAAAATATCTTCGGACGATACGATAACCTGAAAATTACACAACATCGTATTTGATGATTTATTTTCAAAATGGTAGTTACGCAGAATATAATGATGGTTGATGGAACCTACTTTTTGTATTACTGTTTTCAGATCCTGTCTGGATTCGCTTTCATTCGATAACGAACAGTAGTACGCTATTTTTAAAGCTTGATCCAAAGTCAAGAGTCCGTCCACATACGCGTAAGTTAATCCACCGTGTGATTCGCCAATTATGTCATCTGGTGTGAGTTCTAGACTACGCATCAGCGAATACAAGGAAATCTAAACATTGAACGTTTCAACTTCTGAATAAGTAAGTAATTATTTCTACGACTTCTAGCAAAATACATTATAGGTACACGTATTACTAGTTTCAATTTACCTGAATAACGACGGTGAGAAGTACATCAGGTGGAGTATTATCGCCTCCGTTGCTCTCTAAAGTATTAATTAAATTTAAACCGAGTGGTTTCAACTGTTCGTCGCTTTGCAGTATTGCATCATTAAACGCTTTCAAGTGTTTGAAAGTGTCGTATATGGAGTTCATGCGATTTTCAAATGTCGAAAAAGAGAACCACAGGGGCCGAGTAGTGGTTTTGATATTCTAAAAATTCGACCGTGTTAGGTTAATAGTATCGTCATTCTTGAGATAATACCTAATCGATTTTAAACTTACTTTGATTTTTTTCACGAAAAATGAGCCATCTTTGGTAACAATTACATAAGCTCTGTACGGATGTAAAGGAATATCGCAGCAATAAATCTCATGCAATAAAGCAACTAGTTCGACATCAATGCTAGAATTTTCCAACTGTAAAAATACATCAACGGGTATTCAGCTAGGTAGGTGCAAACTTGGGAAATTAAAATTAAACCCTCATTTCAAATCGGCTTACTTACGTAATTTAAATATACTTCAACGGCATCGCTAGTGCGACCTGACACGCCAACTATGCGTGGTAAATTATCATCCGGAATTCCATTATTAGTTTTCTCTTTCGTAAAAGATTGCAGAATTGCGTGGGTGTTTGCGCCACCCATGCCAAATCCACTCACACCAACAATGCCACCTTTCCACGGTGTTTTTTCGGTAACCACCTTAGATTTTAAAATTTAAAAATGAATACGTATAACAGAATTAGATTTTCATCCAACGAGCTTAATTAAGTAAAGTACAATGTTGGTACCTTTATTCGACCAGAGGCAAACGCTTCAATGTCTTTTCGAACATTGGAAATATTGATATTTGGAGGTATGAAACCAGTTTCCATAGCGATCAAAACTTTAGAAATCGAACCCACAGCAGCTGCAGCTTCGGCATGGCCCATGTTCGATTTAACAGAACCAATGAGCAAAGGTTGAAGTCTATCTTTGAATACTTGGTCAATAGCCGTTACTTCTTGTTTATCGCCGACCTTAATAAGATAAAAAAAAAATACATTATCACTATTCTCATACATCTCAATCTGCATACATTACAAGCGTAAATGAAGAAATTTAATGAAAGACCCTTTAATAGAATCGCGATATCTTACCAAAGTGCCAGTTGCATGAGCTTCGATCCACGCAACCGAATTGATGTCGACTTCACTCTGTTCATAAATTAAGTCTAAAAGTTTAGCTTGGGAAGGACCGTGAGGAGAAAGAAATAATGGTTTACTTCCGTCGTGATTACTTCTGACGTTGATTACTTTAGCGTATACTCTTTTTGCGTCCTTAGCTTTTTGCAAATAGAAAATACCGATTGCTTCGGCTTTACAAAAGCCACCAGCTGAAATTTCATTAATTGTATACGGACGAGATGATCAACCGATACTGCACAGCGACTTATATAGTAAGGAGTAAGTAAAAACAAAATTGAATGCGAACCATGTTCATCGAATACTCTAGATTCACCATTCGGATTTAGAGCTCCCACTTTCAATAAATGCAACAACAACGCCGGATGTAAACAAACATGGCATCCTCCTACCAGAGCAGATTCACATTCTCCACTTCGAATAGCCTTATAGCCCATTTCTAATGCTAATAAAGTAGACGAGCATGCTGAATCTACCGTGAAACTAGGACCTGAAGAAAAATACGTCGTCATTTTTATAAGGTGAATGAAAGCCTACAATAGCGCTAACCGACCAACACCTCTGCACAATAACCTACCGTGAACTCCTAGCCAATATGAAATTCGATTCGCGTTAAAAGACCTCGAAATAGCTAAAGAAGCTCCTTTTTGTATCTTCTCATAAACTAGTACTTCTGTTTCGAGAAAATGAATACCGATAAATACTCCGCAACTTTTTCCTTTAAACGTTACGGGGTTATTTCCTGAATAAGATACATAAGTACGTATGTGCAAGTTTTAGTCGATCATCTTGAACTGGCTGTCCTAAAGTACCTATACCTAAAAGTATAATGGGAAAATCATACCCGAATCAACGATAGCTTCGTAGGCTTTTTCTAAAATTATTCTAGCCATCGGATCCATCACTTCGACACGATGTGGTTGGAAACCGAAAAATTCCGCATCAAATTTACTCAAATCGTTCAACTTGCCCAGTTTACAGGGCATGTATGGAACATCTTTGATTTTTACAAGACAATGAGCGAATTACTTTTCATTTCAACGTACCTAATTATATTTAAGGAGGTAGCAAATGTCTTACTTGATAATAAATTTTCTTTACTGAACAACTTATTTGCAAACTCTTCCACATTATCGGCTTTTGGAAAAACACCCGAAACACCGGTAATCACGACATCGTTATCTTCCAACGATCCCATATTACGAACTTCTTCGATGAATTGGCAAAAGAACGATAACTTCACTTCAAATAAACCTTACAACTATAATTCTGTACAGTTACTAGCAGCGTAGCAGCAGAAGTTCCAAGTTATGTGCATACGTATGAAATTGGTTGTTTTGTTATCACGTTTAAGTAAACCCCCCCTTTGACACATCTTTATCGACATATTGAGTGACCTTTCACTACTTTAGTACTTTCACGGAATATTCGTTAACTTGATAAAAGATAAAACACTCGATAAATAACTAACTGTACCTTACTTAAGCAGACATATGTAGGTATGAAGGTAATAAGTTAAGGTATCTCCAACTCCAACTCTATCTATGTAGTTATAAGCGTAATCTGTTGATACTTAGATATCTACATCTAACTCACTAAAGTACAGATAGAAACAAGACTCCGGAAATACATACATATAACTACTGAAACTGGCGGATGTCAGTTTTAATCATTAGTCAACCTACGAGTTGACGATCACAATACGCGAGGCACAATTGATTTGTCGAGCAGATCAGCTCATTGTAGTACGATTTTCTTCTCAATGCAGATAAGAAAACAAGATGACGCATAAAAAGATTATGCGATGGTGGACTAGAAAAAAAAAGAAGTTACATAAATACCGATGACTTCACTTACACTGAAAATATTGCATTGAAACGTAATTTCTTATCAGTCAGAAGTCGGAGAAGAACGGAACAGTGCATAAAAATTCGTACATTCGTTAGTTAGGGTAGTCAACGAATTTCATATTCGAATGCAAGACAGCCGTAATGGTTTATTATTTATATAGTACATAAAAACACAATTTTTATCCATTACACTAAAAATAATTTCATTTTTTTTTCGTACATAATACTTACGACTACACCTTAATGAGAGAAATTGCGTAAAATTTTTACAACACGATCGAATAAAATCAGTTAGAAAGATACAATTAAAAATTAATGAGAAAAATAAATAATTATTTACAAAAAGTATATAAATAATATCACATAATCTGTAATTCAAATAAATTACAGCATTCGTAGGCACCTTTCTATCAAATTACACGTTCAAAAACCTTAAGTACACTTTGGTTGTAGGCGGTCAACTTCAAGTCAAATGATTCATTTTATTTTACTAAAAAACAACGATCTTAGTACATAAACTTGTGTCTAAATGTCTTAGAAAATGAGAAAAAGAAATAATAAATTACACACGCTCGAACCTTTAATATAAAGGTAAACGAAAATTTCTCAATGACTATAATCTTACATAATACAGATAAAAAGTGGTAGAAAAAAGAAGGAAAAACAAAAGCAAACTGGCTGATAAAATACAGTATGTTTTAGTTAACGAGGAAAGAAATAAACCAAAACGATAAGAAAACCAAAAATTTTGTGTTTGAAAAAAGAAAAATATCGATTCCGAGTTTTTTAATACCTACCAATTTATCCAATTAAAGTGGCACTTCTATTAGAGGTGGATACCGTTAAAAAAGAAAAAAAAAACACCACTAAAATTTACACAATATTATTGTACAATTAAAATCGAAGGAGGAGAGGCGAGAGAAAAAAAAATGAAGAAAAAAAGCTCGTACTACGGTAGCGTGTAGTAATATGTTTTGAAAGTAAGCTCTCTACGAAAAGTCGCGCGGCGCGGCGTTACAAAGCGTAACAAAGAGACAAGAACAAACAGGTAAAAGTAAAGGTACGTAGCTAATAATTTCTAAATAAAACACAAATATCAAATTCCAAATTAAACGTTGGAAAAAATTATATTCAAAAATATGACTTTTGATTAAGAGATTTTGCTCGAAATACCTAGGTACATCTACATACAAGAGTCGACAGACATACACACATACACACACATACACGACAGGAACTTCGTTCGGTATAAGTTACACGTTATAATAATAATAAATAATGTTGCGATTATTAGCGATATTTCCTCCAAATACACGTTAATAAGTTAATCACAATAAACGTCACCGTTCTCGAAATTTGTTTTTTTATCACATACAAAAATTTAGAGAAATTTAACAACTCGGTGGTACCTAATACCGATAATAAATGGTTCGTTAACTTATTCAGTCGTACCGAAAATGTTGACTTCTGATCTGCGGTAGGCAAACACGAACGACGAGTATTGAATACCGCGCCTACTCGCATCACTTTGACGCAGCTGTAGAACTCACGACCACCATTGCCGGTTTGACAACCAATTGATGGCCGTTTATCGGTTGTAGTCTGCTAACCGTCTTCAACAGCGGCGTAGGCATAACCTATGGATGCGATAAAGAGAACGCAAATTAGGCGATAGAAATCGTAGAAATTCCAACAAGTTACTTCGGTGCTGGGCGATGAAACGATGTACACTCACGTTAGTTGATAGATGCGGTGACGCTGCAGTAAGTAACATTTGCCCGGACGAAGGTTGCGTTACAACGAAGGAATGATTTACAATATTACCAACATTCGAATGCACCGGAACTGTAGTCAATACGGTACTAGTACGTTCGCCTGCAAGAAAAAAGAGCAATCAGTTGAATTAACCACCGCGATCAAAAGTTAAGTTTATATTTGGTGGCGCAGACGATGACGCTGACGTCGTACTCACCGAAACTGGAGGTAGTAATGGCGCCATTTGCAGTAACTTGAGGAAAGCCAGACTTGACGGGTAAAGATACGTTTTTATGATTCACAGATACCGAAGGTAAACTGATACCTGAAAATGAGAATATTTAACGCGTTAGAAATTTGGTTTCGTTCGTATCAGCCGGATATCTTGGCGCAGGGGACGAGGAGCAGATACGTACCGCTAGTAGTGAAATGAACGGGCGAATTACCAACTTTACTATTTCGTACGATAGTATTAACGCCAGCACTGGTGCTCGCGCTACCGGTAACAGGCACATTCGATGCTGCAACCTTTTGAAACGAATCGCTGAATATTGTAAAAGCGTTGCCCGTATGCACAGCCATTTTTGGTAATGTAGCCGATTCGGAAATTTTTTCACCTGATAGGTACAGAAAATAAAATTGAAATACCTACGTCGAATTCGCATCGAAACGGTCCAAATGGAACTGTTAGTCGATAATTTATTACCTCCGTTATGTTGAACTAAGGCGATAGGCTCCGAAGAGTCTGCGATCATACGAATCGTAGAGGTTGATAAAAACTGCAACGGACTGACCACCGTAGTATTGGTCAACTTATCCAGCGGTACTGAGGCAGATTCGACAATCTGTAAAATAAATCGCGAGTTTATTTTCACACTTGGGCACATAATACCTATACGTACGAGGTCTGTCAGTGTAACAATAACAACGATTGTAAATTTTTAACATCAAAATAAAATTACAAATTCAACTAGTCTCCTTCAAAGTAGGCTTCTCTTGCAGTGACATTCTTACTACTTTAGTGACAGATCTCGTAAGATACGAGAATCCTCGAGTAGATACTAACGTGAATTTGAGGTGGTAAACTATCGCTGGTGGTCGAAACGACATTCGGCGAAGATATGTGTAACGGAGAAATACTGCACGAGCCAGTCGATGAACTACTTCCGTAATACGTATCACCTTTGCTTTTCACTTGGCTCGAATCATCGGCGTCGCTCATCAACGCAATTTTATCCGCGTCACGTTCCATCTCGTAGTCTCTTTGGTCAGCTCCGCCGCCATTTTCAACATTTACTGTACGGTGAAAGAAGAAAGAAAAAGATGGTCATTCGAGGCCGTATATTTTGGCGAATATACCTATCGCTCCAGAGATGGAAACTTACCGTTTGGTTTTGATTCTACGCTCTCCGGTAACAGTGAATTAAAATCTATGTGATCCCACTGAGCTGAAAGTTCTTTCTTCAAAGTAGTGAGTCGTTGCTGATTGATGATCTTCTCTCTGGCCAATCTTTCAAGCTCGGATTCCAGTTCTTGTTCTCGTCTTCTAAGAATCTACAATCGAACGAAACGACATTCAAATATCAACTTGGCATTTCTAACGCACGTACGACATGTACACATTTTGTATATTATTTGTTTACGTACTACTACTGCAAGTACGTACGTACTTATAATTACAGGTATTCTGTATTTGTGGTTTAGATGCGGTGCAGTGCGAGAAGAAGGCGTACATGTAACGTGGATTTCATGGTCATCGACCAAGCCGACGACACCGAATAAAAAACAAACGCTGTCGTGTAAAATATCGATATATGCAAATCGTATTCTGACACGTACCTCGCGACGGACGATGACGTAGCACGAGTCATCCGTAGTATAGCAAAACAAAACATTCTCGAAAAAGTTTCGTGTATTTAGTCACGTCGTCGCCGCTGCGATGTCAACTTTTACTCAGGTATATGTAGATAGATAGGTCGGGGTCAGTTGATCTAGGTAGTAGGTACCTACTTGTATTAGCATAAATAAGGTAGAGGAATAGACTCGATCGCTCGTTCGGCGAATATTTTTAGCCGAATTTATGAGTTCGTTCCGGATTTGGAAGGAGGGGGGGGGATGAGAAAAATTCTGATCATATTTTTGGACTCCTGGACCAAAAAGAAGTCGACTGGCAAAAGTCACATACCTATTTATTTCGTTGTACATATACAGATGTGCCTTTTGATGATTTTGACCTTAGGGGCCCAAATTTGGGGTGACCTCTTTTTTGGAGGGAGCTGTGGAGGTGCCCTAAAGTGATACAATTTCTTGAAACTTGCTTCACCAATGAACGTTCGTCTTACCCCTTACATATCCAAATTTCAGCTTTCTAGATCATTCTCATCCTTTATACACATATACCCCAAAAAGCGGAATTATACCATTTACGTATTTCACATTAGACAGGTTTCAACTTGCTTTTCCAGTGCATTGACCAGCGTACTGTCCAAATACAAACTAAATGAAGTAGCAGGTCAAAATTTGGTATCATAGAGTTGGCGCAGGTCAGAGGTCACTGAGATGCCCTTTGGAGATTTTTATTGTCTTTGAGTCCAAAATTTGGGGTGGAGCTCTAGTTCAATTTCAGACTCATAAATTCGGCTCTCGAGCAGCATCTTGACTGCTATGCGTTTCAAGAAATAGAGCCAGCGCGGCGTCAAAAAAGAAAGAGTAGACGCGCGTGTGCGCATGTAAGTATTTTTCTTCCTCAACCTTGAACGATTTACGAGACACCGAGAACGCTTCCTTATTAGAGACAAGTTATTTTCACCTTCTTCCGCATATCCTGGCTGCTGCTATTGCTGCGGTTAGCGTTACCGCGCGCGCCGCAACAGATATGTTCGTCAGTATTTTCCTCGATAAATTATATTTCGAGCTCTAATGACGAGTACGGCGAATATCGAGCAAATTATGTTTATCACGATTGCTCACATATGCTCCCTCCATACGTGCAAATGTTGATTATTCAATGAATACAAAAACAGCTTCGATTGTTTTCAAACTAATAAATAATAATAATAACAATAATAATAATAATAATAATAATAATAATCGATAACGCGAACACGCGTGCGTTCGAACTCCGTATTTTCCACATTGCACACGTTGAGGTTGCATACACGTCAACACGTACCTTTACCGACCTAGTACTCGTACCTCTATGTACCGCTCGTCTTCACAAATCAATCGTCAAGGTCGTTGGTAATTGCTCCCAAGTTGTCTGCATTTCTCTCTCTTGCTACCTATTTGCTCACTCGGTGTCAGTCGCGTTCGTTTCGCACGAGTATAGCTGCGCTCATCGACGCGCACCTCTATTAAAATTCTTCTCGCGTATGTCTAAATGATTCCTTATCAGTTCCCAGGACTGACTACTAATGCAACATTGACCATACCTTCTACTCGAAACTTGATTTTTCGTCAAACCAAAACAAGATAGGTAACAGATTCGTAATAATTTTAAAATCGAATTCACCCGAAACGAAACGATAATGCTTGGACCTTTGACGCGCTGGTGCTGCCTGATCTGATCTCGTACCAGGTACGCAACGCAGACGTGTTGATAAAATTGCATAAATCATTCGCCGTAAAAATCTCAGCCAAAAGCATCGTCGCATCGATTACAAGGCGACGATGATGGTCGAGAGTATGAAGACGAACACGAAGCCGAAGGGCAAGGAGCACGTCATCTATGTTATAGAAATTCAGCTCTCCGCGCAGCACCCCGCCGCACCTACTCATTTGGAATAGAGCGCAGGCCAAAAAGCCAGGCGAAGAAGAGACGAGGATGCTGGCTGTACGCTCCTGGCATGGCATAGCATGGCATAGCGTAGCATCAGGAAAACCCCATCTACATGTATCTGCCTTTCTCGTCGTCGTCGTCGTCGTCGTCGTTGTGTCGATGTCGTACAGGCCGGTGGTACGGTACGGTACGGTACGCAAAAACCCATACTCCCGACTCCCGACTCCCACTCACGATCAGCACATGGCCGTTTCGCGAAAACGAGGTCATGACAACAATTTCCAAACACGAAGCTGCGAGTCGAGAAGAACCACATCGAGACAACGTGAACGACTATCGTACACAAGAACAGCTATCGGCCGAGTCAATCCCACATACTTGATACTGCTAAACGAATGCACAGGCTCGCTATTCCAGCCACGTTATCACCAAAATACCCTGCGAACGTACGCGTATCCGATACGACACCAATCCATACCAGTTCTTTCACGTTTAGGTTTGCGACGGGCGGCGGTGAAGGCGACAACGAGGACCAATAAGCGCGTGCGCCTTAACATGCTTTTCCCGAACTTTCGTGTCACGTTCCAAGATAACCTTTATCGCTCGACGCTCGGCACCTCAAGTACATAGACATACTTACGTAAAGTACGTACTTGTACCGCAGATACCAGACCAGGGCTGAATTTCATTTTCACCATAGCACATCTACGGTATGAGAAGCTTTTCAAAAAAATGCTCATTCTCGTGGCCAATTGGCACGTTCGCTCACCACGGGGAGCGCTGATGTCAGTGATTATCAGTGACCATTATAGGATACTGGGTGATTATGACCATTGCTTTACCATTGTGGCTCACAATTAATTAACGATTAATTTGATTTCTGCGGTGATTTTTTTCATTTTTATTTATTTATTGTGAGTGGTGGTGATGGAGATACTAAAACAATTTGTACTTCGAACTTGAATAAATTTTAAACAGACTTTTAATAAGACAAATAAGACATATTTCATGATTTGTTGTCATGTATTTATGGCAATATTTTTGAATTTTCGAAATTAAAATAAACTTTTATGGAACCTATTAGCCAAATTATGTGTGTTTGACCATTTTCCACAGTAGATTTATTAAAAAACACGCGATTAAAAATGGCCAAATTATGTATAATTGGCTTGAAGCTTCCTTTAAAATTCGATAAAGTTGAAAATACAAATTGGTATAGTATTTTCATCACCTCCAATCACAATAAATAAATAAAAATGAAAAAAATCCCCGCAGAAATCGAATTAATCGTTGATTAATTGTGAGCCACAATGGTAAAGCAATAGCTAAAACGCTCCAGTATCCTATAATCGTCCAGTTTGCGTGATAATCTGTAGAGCGCGACTCTTCTGAGCGAACTCGCCAATTCCGAACGGTTGGCAATTTACAGGTTTTTTCCAAAGTAGAATGGCGCGACGTATAAGTATTTCGAATGACAGGGATACTAGTTGCTGACAGGTTTATCTTTGTTAAAAAATTTATTTCAGACATATCTTGTTGCTTTCATTCAAACCCCCTCTCTTTTAATGACTATAGGTCCACCCCCTTGGGTTGCAGAACTCATTTTACTTTGATCTGATTGGAAATTTGCTGTTGTTTCATTTATCACTGAGCTATTTTTGCGCTAGGACCAATATTTGGGTAGTTGGAGATCTGAAACCGAATTTGGAGGACTTTGATCCACAATAGAGGGGAATGCTGACCCTGGACGCGTCCGGACTCTCCAGATTCGTGTTCAGTGTATAAAAATGCACCAGTATACCAAATTTCAGTTTGCTCCTCCAGTTTTTCCTATTGGATGCTAATTCTACACTATTGAATAGGTATACAATGAAGTTTTTCAATCTTAAAATTTCTCCCCTCCACCTCATAACAATTGATTAAAAAGAGTCAACGATTACTCAGGTTGAATGGAATAACATTACCAACGCGATGATATGTTCTAATTAGAAGTGAATCGTAGGATTTTTGTACTCACTAATATTTTTGTTTTGATCGAGGGGGGCATTTGGGAGGGGCGTTTAAGGCCCTAATTTTCGGTTTAAAAAAAATGAAGATTACCTTTTTTATAGGAAATTTAACGTAGACTAATTTTGTACTGAACATTTTCCCCGAAAAAAATCTATTTCGGCGAGTCACACGCAAAAAACACATTTTTAGGGAGGGGGTCAGACTCCCGTGGAAGGCCGCGCTCGCCCCCTACCAGCCAGGACTTTTAGTATATTTTCTGGGGCGGTGTCTTTAGTAACTATACCAAATTTGACTTTGATCGGAATTTTTCCTGCACTTTATAGTCTAATTTCAGTGGACCAATCTTCAATATTTCAGGCACTATGCGAGAAAAGCGAATAATACGTATAGTAATTACGCTTATAATTTTCTTCTTTCAAGCATAGCCCCTTTAATTTCAAAAATCGGCAAAAAGATGAGATAACTTTTTTGGAAAGGAAATTGAATTTATAACAGAATATTAATCTTATTTTTTTGATTTGCCCAAAATTAGGACACTTCATCGCTTCTCGAGTACAAAAATTTTTGATTTATTTATTTATTTTTTTTTATGATAGGAGGGAAAAAGTGAAAGTCTTTTTGATTGAAAATTTAATTTCCTACAAAGTGGTCGTCTCACTTTTTTGATTTGATGTAAATCGGAGCCATTATCTCACTGTGAAAACTCAAACTTTAGGTACACGTATCTTGCTCCGAGGAGGAGATGAGGGGGCTTGCGCGTAGGACGTTGCGATCGCAGCGGCCCAAGCGATACGTCTGTATTACCCTAGTGTAAATTAAAAATTTGCCACGATAAGACATGTCAGGTTAACGGCGAACTAATGGGCCGGTAATCTGGCATTCGACAGAGGATAGCAAGTAGGAGAGGAAGAGCAGCTCGGGCGTGTAGCCGTTAGGCGATGAAAAAGACGGCGGTGAAATTGATGCCATCGTAACATAGTACTTTGGTATAAGTCTCAAATATAAAGCGTCGGTAACCACATCAATGACTTGATTTTCTTTCATCTTTGCCGGCTATTTTAAAGAGGAACGTGGAGCCCCCTGTAGATGTATAGATGCCTTATAAGAATACGTTTCTGCGGGCATCTATAGCATTAATCTAACGTTATGTTATGTTAAAAAACGTTGCCCGTGGCCCGTCGTCGTCATCATTGTTTTACACGTTGGTCGCAGTCGTACTAAACTTCAATATTCCATTCTTATAGTCGCAGTCGTAGGCCCAGGTACGACTATTATCGAAGGGGCTCGAGTACAGCGTTAAAAAAAAAAAAAAAAAAAAAAAAAAAAAAAAAAAAAAAAAAAAAAAAAA
>FIZV01079883.1:0-19342 GCA_900050545.1 Trionymus perrisii
ATTTTGTTAAAATTTTTAAAATTAAAATTTGTTAAAATTTTTAAAATTAAATTCTGTCGAGATTTTCAAAAGTGAATTTTGCAAAAAATTTTTACTAAATTTTCTCCAATTTTTCAACTTTACTTAGGTATTTCGTAATTCTAAAAATAGTTTAATGAAATTTTGTCAAAATGTTCCGGACCAAATTTTTGCAATTTTTTAATACATAGGTAGGTACTAGGTAGGTAAGGTAGGTATTTAATTTTGCCAAAAATTTGAAACATTTCAAAATTTTGTTTTTTCAAAATTAAAATGGAAAAAATATTACACAAAACTAATACATTTTTGGAGCAAAAAATATTTAAATAAAAATTAATTTTTTGAAATCAAAAAATACGTATTTTGAGAAATTCAACAAAGTCAGGAAAAATTATGATTTTTGATTCTGAAAATATTTGAAAATTTTTGATGAAAATAATTTTTAAAAAAAATATTTTGGACATGAAAATTGGAAAAAACACCTTTTTTTTTTAAATTATCACTTAACTTGGAGGAACTCCTCAAGGACTAAAAACACTTTCTGAAAATTGTCACAACAGTCAACAACATATGAATTTGTAGAAAATTACTCGAGAAAAAAATTTCTCACTTTATGACAAATGGCACAGATTATACTAAAAATATTAAATATTGCTAAATAATTATGGAAAAAAAACAAATCTATTAAATTGGCAATAATTGGACAAAATTAGCAGAAACTTGGCGAATGTGCCAAAATTAGTAGAAAAAATTTGTTATCTGTTAAAATAAGCCAAAATGCATTAATTCTGCCAAAATCAGACGAGATTTAGTAATTTTACCAAAATTAGCTGAAATTTAATAATTTTGTGCCAAAATTATAAAAGATTTAGTAGCTCTGCCAAAATGAGCTAAAATCCAGTAATTCTGCCCAAAATTACCTGATTAAGTAATTTTACCAAAATTAGCTAAAATTTAGTAATTTTTCCAACAATAGCGGAAATTTAGTAATTCTGCTAAAATTATTCAAGATTTAGTCATTTTACCAAAATTAGCTAAAATGTAGCAATTCTGTCAAAAATTAGCAAAGATTTAGTAGTTTTGCCAAAATTAGCAAACAAATTGGTAATTCTGCCAAAAGTTAGCTAAGATTTAGTAATTTTATCAAAATTAGCTAAAATTCAGAAATTCTGCCAAAGTAAGCTAAAATGTAGTAATTCTGCCAAAGTTTACTAAATTTAGTAGTTCTGCCAAAAATTTGCTAAAATTTAGTAATTCTTCTAAAATTGGTCAAGATTTAGTAATTTTGCCGATATTACAAAAACTTGGTAATTCTGCCAAAGTTAGCTAAAATGTAGTAATTCTGTCAAAGTTGGCGAGATTTAGTAATTCTGCCAAAAATTAGCTAAGATTTAGTAATTTCATCAAAATGAGCTAAAATTCAGAAATTCTGCCAAAGTTGACTAGATTTAGTAGTTCTGCCAAAAATTTGCTAAAATTCAGTAATTTTTCCAAATTGGTCAAGATTTATTAATTTTGCCGATATTAACAAAAACTTGGTAATTCTGCCAAAGTTAGCTAAAATGTAGTAATTCTGCCAAAGTTGACTAGATTTAGTAGTTCTGCCAAAAATTTGCTAAAATTCAGTAATTCTTCCAAAATTGGTCAAGATTTAGTAATTTTGCCGATATTAACAAAAACTTGGTAATTCTACCAAAAGGTAGGTAAGATTTAGTAATTTTTCCAAAATTAGCTAAGATTTTGTAATTCTGCCAAAAGTTAGCTAAGATTTAGTAATTTTATCAAAATTAGCTAAAATTCAGAAATTCTGCCAAAGTTAGCTAAAATGTAGTAATTCTGCCAAAAATTTGCTAAAATTCAGTAATTTTTCCAAAGTTAGCTAAAATGTAGTAATTCTGTCAAAGTTGGCGAGATTTAGTAGTTCTGCCAAAAATTTACTAAAATTTAGTAATTCTTCCAAAATTGGTCGAGATTTAGTAATTTTGCCGATATTAGCAAAAACTTGGTAATTCTGCCAAAAGTTAGTCAAGATTTAGTCGCTCTGCCAAAATTAGCTAAGATTTTGTAATTCTGTCAAAATTAGTCAAGATTTAGTAATTCTGCCAAAATTAGCCAAGATATAGTAATTTTACCAAAATTAGTAACACAATTTTTCAAAACCTGACCAAAATCGGCAATAATGTGGTAAAATTGGCAAAATTTGTAAAATACACTCAAAACTTAACTAATTGGCATAAATTGTACGCAGAAAGTAGCTTGAAAAAAGTATACTTTTCCAAATTTTACACTATTTTAGCAACTGTGGTACAATAATGTCCTCGTCCAATTTATAGCATCTTTGATTATGTTTTAAAATTTTTTAGTTTAAAAAAAAATTAATATTCCCTTCTCTAGTGAGTTCAATAAAGCTGAGTCATACAAATGCTGATAATTTTTTCTAAAAAAGTTCTATCCTCGACACACTCATAAATTCGCATTCATTCGTACACCTTTCTCTATGTAAAATAACCATCACTTTTCCCATTTCTGCATCTGCATCATCATCATCATCATCATCATCATCATCACCACCATCATCATCATAAACAACAACAACAACAACAGCGCATTATACAAGACAAGAAAAAAATGGAAAGAAACACGCAAACCGCGCTACACTGGTGGAAAACTCGTATGCGCAGAACCACAGATCAGCGACCAGAATCTTCGTCTTCTTGTACATAAGCCGGTTGCGATTTGTTGTTAAAATATGGCTGTCGGCGTAACGATGACCTCCAGTACCGTTACTTTTATGCTTGTTATCTGTATCTGTTTTTCCTTCTTCTGCCTTCCTTCATTATGTATATTTTTTTGTGTGCGAGGTGCTGCTTTCTATCGATGTGTAGTTGTGTACGCACACAGACTTATTGTCTACGTATGTAGCTATGGGTTAAGGCGTCTATAATAATAATGCTTCCGCTGGCACATTCATCAGGTTTTTTCTTCTTTCATTTGCAAGATCAATTCAGATATAATCGAATCAAAGTGTGAAGGTAACTTTTGATTTTAGTCGAGTCTCTGAGACGAAGACGAGCTTCTTTTTTTCTTTACCAGTGGCACGTTTTATGCTGTGACACAGATGATGAGATTGTCGAATGCCGAACTTGAGAGTTCAGACGGTTTTCTTCCATCACGTTTGAAACTCGTGGTTAAAATTGGAGTGATGTACGAGAAGATTATTTTTGATGTGATTTTACATTTTTAATCCAATTTCTTAAAGTATATGAAAAATTGGATAAACGTGATATTCTCAAAATTGGATGTTTTTTGTAATACGATGGTATATTTTTATTTTTGGTCCAAATTACCTATTTATGTTCGATATCATTAAATATAACGATTGCAACAAATCGCAAATAAGATAATAAATTTATAACAAATGGAAAAAAAAGAAGCATAGTAGGCAAGTAACCTTCACCATGTAATTTGAAATACAAAGGTTATTTGCCTGGTATATCTTGCCTTGAATTCGCCATGAAAACATTGACTGAATTTCGAACGTGAAGTTCATTTAAAGAGATAAAATATATGAGAACGATTTGAAAGAAAAAATGAAAATATCACGATTATATAAATTTTAATTTATGTATACCAATAATATACATTTTTTTTTTTAAATCAAGCCTAAGAATGAGCGCAGTTTTCAATCAACCGATGAATAATAATTATCTCATGGAAAAATTATCCCAAAAAATCTAAAGATTAACTAAGCTGCGTTATGTTTAAAATATACAAAAGTTATATACGACCTAATTAAGCACAATGTTGACCTACATCAACTCGAATCTGATCGAATTTCGTCTTCACCCTCGTAGACCGATATTGTCGCATACACGGCGGGCCAGACAGGCAAAAATATTATGCAAAGCGCCACACCAGCGATTTTTCAATTATTATTGTTGCCTTCTGTCAGTTCAGTTTGACGTCAACGTAATTTTTTTTTCTTCGTCGCGCTCTTGTCTCTGTCTACAAGTAGTCGATAATTTTTAAAATGAAAATAGCCCTAATTATTCGACGAATTTACAACCGGTTTAAAATTTACAATGTTTGAAATTTTATTATTCGCCTAATTGACCTTTTTCCCCCTTCTCTCTTGGACTTCTGGATTCATCTTTTTACGAGCAATATTCCACTGATAGAATTCATTCTCACGCGATGCCAACTGCAGGGTGAATCGTCTCGAGAGATTCTTTTAGCAGAATTTCCATCGTTGTATTTTTCACGAAAAATAATTTCCAATATTAAGTGTTGGGATTACATTATTGCACATCACATTAAACATTATACAATTGACTAAGCTAACGAATATATAGGTGACCTAGTTATCGACTTTATCTCTCTTATGACGTCTGCTCATTTTTATTTTCATTAAAATCCCATTTTCTCGTATCTCGATATTAAAACAAAGCATGCGTGAAAGATTTTTCATCCCTTGAAATGAGGAAAAAACAACCCCCTCCCCAACTGCTGGCAAAAAAATTCGAATAACCGAGCTATAATTAGGCGAAACTGAATTCTGTTCGAGTGTTTCGAGAGATCAGATTGCATTCGACAAGGTCACATTTTAACCTATTTTTTTATTAAAGATAATACCGGATCGTCTTTTATATTTTTTTTAGGGATGAAAAAAACACCAATCGAGGAATACATTTAAGATGAGGATGCAAGATGGACGTACTGGTACTCGCGTTGTGTATTTTTATGAGATCTGTGCAAAAAGTTATATGAAATTTGTTTGGCGGAGTATAAAAGTTTGCGCGAGTTTGCGATGAAATGGTTTAATTGAAGGGTTTCAGGGCAAAACACGTACATGTACATTATTTTATTGCCAAGTTTTTATTTTATTTCAAAAGTACGAATACCAGAGAAGGTACGTAGATTGCGACCATTCACCAAGACTCGGGGAGTGATTTCTATTTTTATTTTTGCTAGTGCGAAATTTATTCTCGGATTGTTTTGTCGTGATTTCGAGTGTTTTTTCGAGGGACAGGAGAGATGGTTTAAATTTTTTCGATCGATTTACAAAAAAAAAATAATAAAAATCAGTTTTTTCCAATTTTTCATTATTTTTAATGGGTACTTTGACATTTTAAAAATTTTGAAATTTCAATTTTTTGTTCAAATCGTTTTTTGGGAGGGGAGGGGGGTTATAAATTTTTGAAGAAAAAAAAAATTGACTCGTGTGAATGATAATGCATTGCTTTTATGGGTGTATAAGATCTAAACTTTTCAATTTTTGGCATATTTTTTGCAATTTTTTGCAATTTAGCAACGAAGGGTGCATTAAGGGGTTAAATAGCAATTGAAAAAACTAAACCAATAAAAATTGAAATATTTGGTAATTTTAACTAAATTCACAATATCCTAGAATTTTTCATATTTATTTTCGTAGGCATTTATTTAAAAATTTTCAGATAAAAATTTTAATCCGTCACTATTTATCTGATTATCAATCAGATTATTTTAAATCATATCGAATATTAAATTCTCATCAACTACTCATATAGGTACTTACATAGTATAGATATTAAATTGACCAACCTAAATCTATTTCTTACCCAGCAATGAATTTTTTTTTCAAATGATACCCTCTCAGTTTTCAAAATGATTTTTCCTTAATGAAATCTCAATCCCAAAGATTATTACATAAAATTTAATCCGTATCTAAATTATTAATCACTTCAAAATTGCTCTCGATTAATTCGACATGAAAAAAAATTCGGCCAGTTAAAAAAAGATTACTCGGCGTTCACTTATAGGCTAACGCCTAATTGATAGATGATACATTGGTAGCGAACTTTTTATAATTTTTATCTCAACAGCGACCTATACTTAATAAGCAAATGAGTTTTATTAAACTCGCGAGTTAATTATTTAAAATAAGTCATGTCGCGTGCTCATTTCCAAAGCAGACCATAAATTTCGTTATCGTCGTCATAATGAAGGAGCTGGAATCGCGAGCTAACAACTCTTAAGGCACTTTATCGATATTTGAATATCGTTACCTGTAGGTATGTACCTCGTGAATGAATCAGAATTGCGAGCTAAAGCTCGATAATATTCACACAGGTGAATATGGTAAACCGAGTGCGACCATAAATACGTAGAAAAGTCAATGGCGTAGAGAAAATTCATCGTAGGTAGTCGAGTTTTTATTACATAAGAACACGACTGGGACAAGGTGTATGGAAAATGATACCCTTGGGAAAATTTCTACAGTCTTATTTTTTCTGCAACTCCCTAAATAGAGTGATGAATTGGAAAAATATCCATTGCTTTTTTAATGATTCCACTTTGGATGGAAATATTTCCGATTTTAATCGAGTCGTTTGAAAGCACTCGATGTTAACGTGGGCTTGGGCTAGTCCGGGAGATGTTTATCAAATCGAACGAATACGTATTGCAATGTTGACTTGTCATTGACACGTGGAAAGCTTTTCTTTTTGCAAAAGAAATTGCATACCTGGTTGCATTCGAGACAACTTTGAAATGTTAACGACTGCCATGAGTTCGGTATGAATTATTTCTGCGAAAAATTAGCCACATTCTATGCACTGCGCAAACTACGTCAGTATAATGAGAGCTCTGATTATCTACTTTACGACTACAGGTATCTTTTCGTGTTTGCCGCTCGATTAGATTATAATCGAGATACGAAATGACATTATTTTACGATTATTTTTGGTTTTTCACAAAGAGGTGGTAATAGAATTTGGAAAATTTCCTGTACTTTTACTCTCCTGTCGCCATCGAATGAAGTAAAATTAAAAATAATTTGAAAAAATGAAAATATTTTATCGAGTAAAACAAATGCGTCATATTTTTATCGAATTTAAACTCAATAAACACACCTCCTTAAGCCCCCTGTAAAATGACTGACGACAATAGATTCGAATTAAAAATTAAACACATTACCAAATCACAACGAAATGGCTGAACATTATTTTCGTGTAGATAAATTAAACGCGACGAAAATGTGCAACACTGCTGCGATGCAAGTTGCAACGTTCCGCCCACAAAAGTGATAAACGACGAGACCATTGTAAGAAAACTGGGGTTGCTTCCTCTTCACACCTCTTCTTCCAATTCTATAACTTCATTCAATCATCAATTGAATTTATATAGTTTGTACAATTATTTAACGTGATGCCTGAGCTGTTTGTAAACAAATGCCAATGAACCAATAGGAATGCTAGAAAAGTCATTTCCAGCATTCCTATTGGTTAACTGGCATTTGTTTACAAACAGCTCAGGGATCACGTTAAATAATTGTACAGACTATAGGTTTTTTAAAGCACTATTATTACACTTCCAAATTTTTTGATTTTCATGTTCATTGATTAGTTTTTAGGGGTGATCAGCAAAGTAGTACCTAAATGAATACAAAACAATAAGTAAAGAAAAAAGAAAAATATTTTATATAAAAAAAAAAGGAAAACAATAAAAAAATGATTTAAACATTTTTTTTTTGAAAATACTGTAAAAAGGAAATGAAAACACGATAGAATAAGCTTGTTGGTGTAAAAATTCATGGGCATAATTTGGAAAAATTTATACCTAAATTCAAATTTAAATCAGATTTCAAGTTTCCTGGAATATAAGAAATGGTGAGTAGAATCAGGGCCAACATTTTTTAAATTCTGGGACCGAGACGTTGATGGTGTCAAGATTCCAAGTTTTTATTGTTATGTAAATTGGTTTTGAATTTTTTCAAAGATGGGAATTATCAAAATATGATTTATTTTTTTTTATCAAAATTGAAATTATTGATGTTTAATTTTATCAAATATTTCAATTTTAGTACCTTAAGCTCGAAAAAATCGGAAACAATTTAAAACAATTAATTACTTAATATTTACAGAAATTTTGTTTCAGTACCGAGCTTATTAAATTTCAAGAATTTTCATATCATTAGGATTTTTTTTATTCTGCAAAAAATTTTGCGGAAGTTTTAAAATCAGCTCCGAATATTTTTAAATAACAGACTAAAATGAAGTAAATATATTCGGTGGTTATTAACAGGAAGTTGAGTAAAATGTGAAACGTTAGGTACCTACATGCTTATTTATAAGTAAAACCTTGCTTAAATAATTATAGGGGATATATTACTTTCTAGTTATGTTTTAATTAATTTAGACTTAGACCTAATTTAAATATCAAGAATGATCAAAATAATTTCGAAAAAACTCTTGACAAAAAACGAATAAATGCCCTACTCATCATGGATTTTGAATTGTAAATCAGAATCGAATGCAAAACGTATGGTACCAGATTAAAGTTCAGTAAGTATTGACTTTTGAAAATGCGCAGAATGATCTTTTATATTTACCAACAGATTATTTATGTCAATACATGGTTTTCCACATGGGCTTGATCAAAATATTGTAAGTGGTGGGGGGGATGAAACTTGAGGAGTTCGTAATCAATAGATATAATTTTATAATTGAACGTAGAACGCTGTATCAAAAACTAAACAAGATCTTTGATCTTTTGCACGTGTCAATATTTGATTTTTCTGCCTTTGAATGACAAGTGGAGGATTCTGATGAAATGTTTACTGCGTTCAATTGAAATTAGTAACTTATTTATGAGTGAAAAACTTCAAATCAATTTGATAAAGCGGGTGGATTTGTTGTGAACCTGGAGATACCTTCTTTTTTTTTTCAATTAAAATCTGATGTAAATCAGAGTTCAACATGTTGAGGATATAATTGAGCTGTGAGAAAAATTAAGGGAAAAGAGGGCCAACTTATAAAACGTGTGTATGATAAATAATTTTTATTGAATCCTGAGCAGTGAGCATGCATATTATTTGTCGAAGAAACGAAAATCCTAAATGACTGAATAGATTGGAACCACCACTTGAGAATGTGGCAACCACCCCCAAATTATGACAAAATACTGCTTAGGAAGGCGAGGAGGTGACACAACTGTAAAATGAATTTGAAAAAGGAACAATACTTTTGAAATATGTCAGTACAGCCATTTTTAAAATTTCTAAAGATTTAGAAATTTTACCAACCCCATATACCCAAGTCTTCCAGAAAACATCACACAAGTCTGAGATTTTTTGCATTTTTTTAGGCTGAGAAAACAACCACTATGGGAGAAAAAAAATCATCATAGTTCATCGATACATCATGCAATAAAATATCCCGACTAAATTACTTTCTCTTCACGAAGAACAAACACGAAGTTCTAAAAAAAAAAAAAAAAACGAGACAAAATGGATTGCCAAGTCTGCACACCGAACCACTTCCAGAACCAGCATCACCACCTCCAATTAATCTAGCTTTCATCGCAGCATACGAATAAATTTGACAAACCAAGGTTGGCACACTTGTCAAACGTATGCGCGAACCTATCAATACCATAGTGGTATATCCGACAATGAGACCTTAGGTACTCGTTGATATTTTTTTAGCAATACAACACAGGCTCGGGCACATTATCGCGCATACACTTGCGAATATGTACCACCATAACGCTTAAGGAAGGTAATCTGGCCGGAGAGAAGTGTGAGTAAGGTCAAGTTGGCAGCAGCCTGAGTATGGTGGATGTAAAAGCGAGGGGGTGGTAAGAAGGTTGTTGCCAAGAGAAATAGGTCATGGGCAGGTGAGCCTCAACTCGGCTAAAATCGGCCCACGCAACTGAAATGTCCTGTCTCATTGTCAATGCAACTTAAACTAGATGACTTTGAAATAACCAGTAGTAACCACGAATGTTTGTGTGTATTCAAGTACAATGTTTCACAGCGACTATCTTTTCCGGGATATTTTCAATTAACGTAACTGGTTTTATTCTGTATTAGCACGATTCGCATCAGAGTGTAATCCGAGACGGTTATTTTTTCGCACATTTAATACATTATGTGATAAGGATCGAACTATCGAGTGCCATTAATACAATAATTATATTAATATCGATTTTATTATTTTAAGTACCATTAAGATACCTAATATTATCGAGAGGCTTGTAAAGTTACACTATCTGAAAATCGGAGTTGCAATGATTTTGCAATGAATATTTCTACCAAAAAGGTATCATACATTTTAGTAGGTAGTAGGTACCAATTTGAAGGTAGCCATCAAATCCCAACTACTTGGAAGCAGAGGCTGAGGCTCTAATGGTTCTTCTTGAAATTGCAGCAAAACGACTGGCAAAAATCACAAACGATATTATGGATGACCATCAAATTCCAACTACTTGGAAGCAGAGGCTGAGGCTCTAATGGTTCTTCTTGAAATTGCAGCAAAACGAATAGTAAAAATCACAAACGATATCATGGATAGCCATCAAATTCCAACTACTTGGGAGCAGATGTCGAGGTTTCGATGGGTTTTCTTGAAATTTTAGCAGAACGACTGGCAAAAATAGCAAACGATATCATGGATGAGTTCTGAAACAGGATCATGTTCTCGTAACCTCAGCTTCAAGAATTTTGTTTTTATGAAAATTTGACTTTCTTTTTCTACCCAATTGAAGATTACAACTTGACGAATAAACAAATGAGGACCCTAATACGTAGTATATGTAGTGCTTCATGGTACACAAAAAATTACTGAAAGGTTGGGGGGAGGGCAAAAACTTGTAAAATACCTCGACCAGTTACAGTTTTCAAAAAATCTTCATTTACTCTTTACATGACCTAAATTTAATCTTAACGAAATCCGAGAGTCTTTAACCTTCCACACTGAATCACGACGAATGCGTTCAATTTATACAAATTCGAATATACGAACGAGACGGAAACGCGCGACAATTTTAAATGCGGTTGATAAATTGATATTAGACACTTTAACTAAATTAAGAGGTCGTTGGTCGTTGCGATCATCCAGCGACATTCAAAATTTAGTGGAAAAAAAACTAGGTCAATTGTATATAAGTACAAGACGTGTATGCACAAGCTGGTGCTAAAAATCAATCTAGGTTTCGACAGTAAACCGCATTAATTTTTTAATTATTATAACAATATTTTAATTTGCTCGTCATATATACGCAGATGGCTACAACCTTGCGAAAAATTAAACCGACATTGTGTATTAATATGAGAGAAAATTATCTAGTTATTGAAGTCGAGATGAGCTATTAAGCAAATTAACTAAATTCCTGGTGCGTTGATAGGTTTTCTGAGGCCGATGAACACGTACGTAGATACTTAGCAATATGCTTAATCGATATTTAATCCTGAAATTTTTATCAGCCAGGGTAATAAATTTATTCGCGAAAATATAGGAAAGAGTTATGATAAAAAATATACTAAAAGAGTTGGCGTATGGCCACCGATTCTTATTTCAATTTTATATTTTATGTCTTGTCAAAACTTTAGGCTGAAAAAATATCGTTGTTACCGATTTCCTGTTTTTATCCCCTCTCAACTGACAGATGAAAATATTTCTTAAAATTAAAAATTATTAAAGCTGAAAAATTCAATTTAGAAAAAACAGTATTCAATCCATTTGTCAAGGAAGAAGGCACTATGAACGCATTTAGAATTTTGGATGTAGGTGTGTATAAAAAAAAAATTGATGAAGAGATTCAGACACGTGACTATTTTACCTCGTGTGAATGGTACACAAATCTGGCATATTTTTTTTTTTGTTCCACAATTTTGGTTTTAGAGACCAAAAGCGGGACAAAAAAACTTGACGGAAGAAAATTTGCTCTTCAAATATGTGATTCCTTGAAAAAAAAAAAAAAAAAAAAAAAAAAAAAAACCAAAATGGGGTTGCCAAATTTTCAAATTTTTAAAAGGGAACAAAAAAAATTTGCCTTTCAAAATTTTTATTCCTTAAAAAAAAAAAAAAAAAAAAAAAAAATGAAAACCAGAATGAGGTTGCCAAATGTTCAAGCTTTATAATGAGATCAGAAAAATATGGTTTCCAACTGTTTCCCCCTCTCAAAAATCAAAAAGAAAAAAACTGCCTAAAATGACACGTTACTTGATGTTGACAAAATTTTGATATTTTTTTTCAAAATATGATTCATTAATGGAAATGTTGACAAAGTTGCCTCCAATATCCCCCCCCTCCACAAAAAAAATCAGAATGAGAGTAACCAAATGGACTGTGATGAAAATACTGACTAACTTTCGATTTTCTAAAAATGAGAAAAACTTATTCAAACAATGTTGAGGACTTTTTTTTCAGTGCACCAGCTTAAAAATTGCTGCTATAATTTTTGAAAATTTCTCATGCAAGATAAGAAAATACTTGGAGGAGGGAAGTCTATAGCTTTCACTACTTTTAAATTGAACCTTGTAACTATAATGCAATTTTTCATGGGCCCTTCATAGAAGGCCAAAAATTTTCTAATCGTTAGACAGATGAATAATCCAAATAATGACTATGTGAAAATGAAATTTTTTAATTGTACAAGTGGGGAGGGGGGAGGTCACTTCCATTATCAAAAAAATAGATTTTTCAAAAAAAAAAAAAAAAAATACCAGTGTGAAATTTACGGCAGACTTCTTCAAATATGAAAAAAATCCTTGAGCTTAGATGATAATCCTTGTTGCACCATAAAACACCCTAATTCAAAGGAGGATGTGGGCCTCCACACTTCTTGAATAAAACCTTATCAAATACGTTGAGTTTTCAAAAAAATAAAATCTCCTGCACAGAATTCATGACTGTATCCCTCGATAGGTAGAAAATCCTCAAGTTTAGATGACAACTCAGTCAACCAAAAAACACTTATTCAAATGAACCTTATCATCAATTAGGTATCCGGAATGGAAAAGGAAAATCACTGGTATGTAATTCCTGTCGGGGATTTTTAGATGGATAAAAAATCCTCAAGTTTGAAAGTTTCTGAAGGTAGTCTAATCACACCAAAAAACACCCAAACTCAGAGGAGCATGTTTGTCTGAGCACTTATTCAATTATACCTCGTCATCAAAAAATATAGTATTTGGTTTCCAAAAAAAAAAAAAAAGGAGGGAAAACGCCAAAGTGCAACTATTGTCACAAGGGCTCCTCGATGGATAGAAAAATTTTCAACGCTTAGAAATAAATCAGATAATTCAGTCTTATGAAAAAACACTCAAACACCTAGAAAGATGCCTACCTCCAAACTTTTTCAACCAAACCTTATCATATAAGTAAATGGGGTCCCCGAAAGGGAAAAGGAAACTCACCGGTATGCAATTCCTGACGGGGGCTTCTCGATAAAATGATAAGGAATCCTTAAGTTTAGAAGTTCCTGAAGATAATCCAGTCACACCAAAAAACACCCAAACACACAATCACTGAAAAATGACCACGACCACTCCGAAAAAAATTGACACAAGAAAAAAAATTTCAGCCAAAAAAAAAAACGCGAAATATAAAATATCGTTTTGAAAAAGTTTTTTAACCCGGAGTTCGTTAAACTGCGCCGTACACAACAAAATATACGTAAACAAACAAGCACGCGCACCCAGTAGAGTAAAATAACACTGCAAAACGTACTGACTGAGAATTATTATCATCGGTAGGCGACTTGGTAGAGGAAAAAAGTCGACGTTCGTGGCTGGCGTAAAATACCGGAATAAACCGAGTTTTGCAGCATATTCCAACTCGCCGCAAACCTACAGTAATAATCTTACGCCGGTCAATTTTATGTTTATGTTACGGTTGTCGCGGGTTCTTTCCGATGGCCCAAGTCAAATTTTTCGGGGGGGTCAAATTTTGTGGACCCCTGTGGACCCCCCAGGGGAATTTTCGCAAATTTTTTCAACTTTTTCGACAATATTGAGATAATACGGATAGAAATGATCAATGCGAGCAAAAACAATTTTCTAACTATATTAGCTCCCCAGGGGAGGGGGTGGGGCTCATTTTTTCAAAATCAAAATTCATCAATTTTTTCCCCAATTTTTTTTTCAATTTTTTTTTCTAAAGCTTTCCGACGATATTGAGATAATATGGATAGAAATGATCAATGCGAGCAAAAATAATTTTCTAGGTATATTAGCTTCCCAGGGGAGGGGGTGGGGCTCATTTTTTCAAAATCAAAACTCATCATTTTTTTCAATTTTTTTTTCTAGAGCTTTCTGACGATATTGAGGTAATATGGATAGAAATGATCAATGCGAGCAAAAACAATTTTCTAGGTATATTAGCTCTTCCAAGAGTGGGTGGGGGGGAGGTTCATTTTTTTCAAAACCAAAATATTCATCATTTTTCATCTTAAGCTGAATATCGGGTTCCTGGCCAAATACCCGAATCCAGTTTTCCAAATTGAAAATTCCCCGAACACGTCACATTCTCCTCGAAACCCATTTCGCCGATTGTTATTTCGTACTCTGCCCAAAGTCTTACAATTCCCGATATTTTGTTCTGAAGTTCCATCCATTTATTTTTGAGCGCTACTGTGACTCGTCTATCCATACTCCTTTTAGCACTACCATCGCTTCACCGGGAGCCCGGAGCCAGTACGTTGGTGAGGGCTCTGGCTCTCCATTCTTTACCTCGTACTTTCTGACAATCCTAGTAAAATCGTTGTTTCGGCGTTTGAGAGCAAAGGTATACGTATCCGTCTACTATTAATTTATTATTTTCTATTTTCGCCATTTTTACGATTTATGAGATTACTTATGCTGCGCATTCCCCTTATCAACCAAACACCTTTCCATAGAAATGCTTATTAGAAAACCTATTTTTCCGAAAATGGTATTGGGAATTTGGTTTTTAGGATACGAGGATTCGAGGTAATGGTTATTCGGAAAAACTCATTCGAGGAATTTTCCATTCGGGAAACTGGATTCGGGAAATTGTACCAGAATCTGTCGTCTTTTTATACCCTTATAAATAAAAAATTCAACTAAAAATCACATTTACAGAATAACTGGCATGATAAATCCATTAATTGAAAGGGGGTTCAATTTATAGCCATTTTCAAATTTTTGACCAATTTTTTCATGTTTTTTTTTTATGTTTTTTTTTTTTCAGCAAATGTCCAGTCGTTATTATCTTTTTTTTGCTTCAAAATTTATACTCGGGAGTTAATAGATTTTTTAAATTCAATTTCAGACCGATTTTGTTTTTGTGGCGGGGGGGGGCGGCAATAAATTTTTTACAATTTTGTTTCAATTTTTAAAATTTAAGTTCAAACTTTCAAAGTCTGATTTTTTGGAAAAAAACAATAAATTTTTCACAATTTTTTTTTTCATGAAAAAAAAAACAATATAGCCTTCATAAATTCTGCTAAAAACTCAAGGTTTGTTTAAAACATCCAATTTTTTCAAAAATATAAACAAAGATGTCCGATGAGTGGATGGCAATATTTCAGAATTGGATATAACCTATTACGACTAAAAAGAAATGCTAGATGAAGGTGTTGCCTATCTTCAAAATTGGAGGGGCAAATTACATATCTTAAAAATAAAAATTGAAATAAATTTTTGATCATGGGGTAGGTACTAGGTAGTACTCGAAAAGTGAGTAAAATTTCATCAAATGACTTTTTGCCTAACTTGCAAATTGAAGGGACTACGATCGGATTTTGATTTTTTTTAAATTATCATTAAAAAAACGTAACAAGAAAATGGATAGTTTGTACATAATATCTCTATCTCTCTATATATTAAAATCAAAAAATTCGGTTTTGAGATGCGCACGCATCCGGGTTTTTTGAAAATTTAATTAGGTACCTATCATTATTACCACTTCTTGCCTAAAACCTATAAATTTAAAAAGTTATTTGAGCTTGAAGTTGACAAATTTTTTGAAGAAATTTTTAGAAAGTAGTTAATCCTAAAAATTAATCCAAGTTTCAATTAACTTAAAAATTTTACTGTTTATTTTTCAGGGATTATGAATAATTCTGCCATACTACATGTAACCATTTTTTCTTAGTTTAATAATACCTCAAAAAAATTAAAAAGTTGATTAAGAGTACACACCTATGTATAAGAGCGTATAAATAGACCAATATTTTTTAGTATTCTCAAAAGACCAACTACGATGGGTGAACACTCCACGTCAAGTAATATAGCGTAAGTGGGTGAAAAATTAGCATGCCAATGACGTTGGCGCAATGAAGGGAAAGAGGAAAGAAAAAACAGAACGGAAAAGATGCGAAAACGAAAAGAAGTCATTCACCTTGGTTCCGCACCAAACGTGAACCACGATTTGGCATTTTGTATTCGAACAAATACCTAGAAGATATACGAGGAATACCTAGAATAAAAAAAATCCCTCATTTAAACGCTTCATTTTTCATTTTCGTTTGAGCACATTGCATTGAAATTCTAAAACTTGACGTATTTGTGGCAGAATTCATTTCAAAGTGTACGGTTATTTTATTCCATTGATGGGAATAGGTTTGGAATTTTCTAAATTATATAATACGATCGTATAGTGTTCACTTTCCCGCTTTATGGTGTGGATAAACAATGAAGGATTTAGCTTTCTTAAACTAATAAAACCCATAGATAATAAACAGTTAGCTCGAATTATCGTGTTCACACAATAACGAGGAAATGAAAAAATTAAAACTTTTCATTGTTTTGAGTCGACTTCTGGAGCGATTCGGAAAAAAGATAAGTTACTTATTATCCAGCTTCAAGCTGCACCTACCATATACTTAACACGAATTAAAAAATTAGTAAAAAATGATTCCTCGTTTTAAAGTAAGTAAGCTTAGATAAAGGCAAAAAATAGACACCAATTATGAGACATAATCTCAGTAGCAGGCTAACTTTGAGAAGTGATCAGGTTACCTGCATGATTTTTCATAATTATATTAACTGCTTGTGATGTAATCAAAGAAGAAAAAGTATACCTAGATATATTTTTATATTTTAACGTCTGTTATCCTATTAAAAAATAAGGTCAATTTTACGTTCTTTAGATGAAGCAAAAACTTCGATTACCTACATCCGATACTTTCAAGTTTCAACTTCTCAAAAATGTCTTTATCCTTTTTAAACTTGAAAAAGTTCGTTCTGGTTCTGTAGTTCAGGATGAGAATGTGACACCAACATGAACACTCCAGTAGATGTTAACCATCGAGCGTCAACATGGTCTGTCACCTAAGTAGTTTGACCTGTTTGACGCAACAGCTTAGAAAATTTTCTCTGACCATTTGTCAAGCCTCTCTACATGGTGTGATTGAGGAGTATAGTAGGTTATATACCTAACATCGACTTGATTGGATCTCCGGTGCATACTCCATAAATTCGACGCAAACTGAGGTCTGACAAGAGTGTCGTTACTGGTCCGAATTCGCCTATAAATTTTTCGACAGCCCTTGTAGCCTCCTCAGTGTCATTCTAATTAGCGTACAATTTTGTAAATTTGGTAAAATGGTATAAATATGCTTACGAATAATTAGAAACCGTGGAACGTGTGTAAATATTTATATTTGGAGAGACTTCTTTCAGGCAGTTTTCTAGAGAATTTATGTCTGAGACAGGATTTTATTCCAAGTTGCTCCATACATTTTCTTCATAACTTCAATTCCGTAAAAATTGAAAAGTTTCATTCTGGAGAAATTTGCCATAAAATCGAGCTGTGTTCTCAAAATATTTCTGATAAAGCACATCAAAATTTGACTCCGACAAGTAAACTATATATATCGAAGAAGTTAGGAATACTGAATTGTCTGGATATAAATTTACTGGTTATCGCCAGTGCTTCCATTTGATTACTACTTAATGTAGGAACATTTCTAATTGCTAAAAGATGATCTTTATAGTTGAGTGCAATTGCATATGCCTCGTAGCAAAAATAAATGGTTTTACTTGTTGAGGCACAAATCATCCCGCACATTTCTACACAGGTTGTTACCATATATCCATGATTCTGTATTTCATTGCGAATCTCAACGGCTGTTTCATTTCGCCTATATCCATGATTCTGTATTTTGTTGCGAATCTCAACGGCAGTCAAAAACTTGAAATACGCATCCTTAATCTGTGGCGCACAGCTCGCATTTGGCGACAAGTATTTTGGTATTAGAAAACGCTTCTTAAATTCTTCTAGCATGGCTCTCCTCAGAACGGATCCAACTCCTAAAAATTGTGCATTCATGATTGCTCCAAAAAGTACCTAGGTACTCGTTATTAATAAATAACTATTTACCAGAAGTTACTCCAATTGCCCAATGCGTCTTCTAGCTTCAGCATATGTTAGAGGAAGTGTTGGTGTTTCAGTATCCTCAACCATCAAATTTGTTAACGACCATTGGCTTGATAAAAAGCTGGTAAAAATGACTGCTAAGATTTTTGTCATTTCACTTTAAATAGGTACTTTGAAAATTAGGGAAAGTTGTAAGTACGAAATTCAACTCAGTAAAAACTAACATGGTAACAAATGCCTAACTTTGTTTCGACGTTCTATAGACTACATCCTACATCGCACTATAAATGTACCTACAATCTAACCTTTAATACATAGATAAACAATTACCTCACACGCTAAGAATTTGGTAATTAAGCTTGAGTGTAGCGATAGTAATGTAGTTGCAAACTTATCCACAAGAGGGCGACACAAATCATTCAAATTCAATTATTTTAAAAATAATCTTGGTAACAATCAAAACTGTATAAAATTCATAATTTAGGATTCACACATTTATATAAATTTTCATCATAGAAGTTGGCATTTTTTATATGTGTATTGATGAAATAAATCATTAGTACCTACGAATCTGGTCATTTGAAATAATTTATTTATTGTATCTAACTAATAATCATACCAATTCATTATTTCTCTGAAATTTAGAATATGGATCAAAAACACATACAATTTTAACATTAGATCCTTCTGTTTCCATTAATAACTTTACCCAAGTTTTTGAATAAAAAAATAGAAATTCCAATATCGATATATCGCATCCAAGAAGCTTTTCATGAACATTACAACGCACCTATGAGCACTGAGAAATTCTCATCTACTCAGAGCAGTGTTAATAACTTAGTTCCTGGACTAAATCAAATATATTGCCAATTAATCAAATAAGCTCCAGAGAAAATTACCTCCACCCCCACACCCACCTTCGATTGTCCTGAAGTTTAAAAATTCTAAATTTTCTTAAAATACAAAAATTTCAAAAGAATTTCTTGAAAAAAAAAAGTGTAAAACAAATCTGTTTTTTGGAGAAATTTTTTTCAATCTTTTTGAATAAAATCCTCTACCTATACTTGAGACAAAAATGTTTCATTTGTGGATTTAAAAATCTCAATTTTTTAAGAACAAAATGTTAATTTTTTAGCAAATAAAATTTTTCAACCTTTTTAGGATAAACAAAATTCTCAAATTTTTGGAAAAAAAAACTTAAAATTTTTTTCAAAAGAAAA
>FIZV01079921.1:0-17544 GCA_900050545.1 Trionymus perrisii
AAAAAAAAATTTTTTTTTTCAAAAAAAAAAAAAAAAAAAAAAAAAAAAAAAAAAAAAAATAGAAAATCGAGATTGTTTCTCGAAAGACTTGCAATTTTTTCTTTATAAAAAAATAGATTTATTCAGCCTCTAAAAAATTACGAAATGTATAAAATTGGGATATTTTTTACTACGAAAAATTGCGAAATTTCCTTATTTCAAAGTAATTGAAACAAACATAAGTAGATCTAGCGTGTCGTTATACAAATACCAGTTAGCTTTTTGAATTTTCCATGACGGTGAGAGTTGAGTAGGGAGGTGGTTGTTTACGTGTGCAGTAACTATTTGTGGAAAATGGTCACTTTGATAAGCAGATTCGGCTACGTTCCATGATTTTCCGTCATTTGAAAAATAATTCAAAATTTTGATAATATTTAACATTTTGATAAAAATTTGAAATTTTGAATCTTTTGCTTGAGAATTTTAGAAATTGTATCAATTTTTTTAAATTTGATACATCTTTGAATTTGGAAACATTTTTCCAAGTCTTGTTCACTGTCTCGCAGAAGACCTGCTTTTTGGTTTTGATAATTTGTTAGACACTACTGTTGAGCGATGAGAAGAAAAGTTTTTTGAAAAACTCCGTAAATCGAACACTACTGATGGACATTCCGAATGCAGTTTAGGTTTTTCCGGATAGTTGATGGAAGAGAATTGTCCAGACGTAATACGGAGTACGCATGCAATGGAAAACGTATCATCGACTTGCAAATCAATTTGTTCGGGGACTTTGTTAGAAAAAATTGCCCCATTTATTTCTCTCGAGTCAGACCAGTAAACAATACGTCTTTATTATTAGATACTTATTCGTCATTTTATCATTCTTTTTTTGTTGACGAATTTATTTTTATTCGACAACGGTAGCATACGGTGGCTTCTATAACTGCGCAAAAGGATGATTTTCTCCATCTCGTTTATATCTCTAGCAATCATCCTTCTAAACGGAAATAACTGCTGGCAATGCTTAAAATCAAATAAAATTTTGGCGAAAAAAAAACGAATTAAAAATAAAGCACAGCACGGTATACGAGTACGAAAGCTAATGCGAAATTCAATTTATTCGAAAAAACGAAAATTTAAAAATATATACGAAATGATAAAAATTTAGATACCTATCCTGTGTGTGTCAGATTTATCAAGCGTTACGAAAGAAACACAAAATTTTGAAGAATTCGAAACAAATTGGCGTAAGTACAAACGTGGATAAAAATGGGAAAAAGAAGACTTCGATAAAGAATTCGCAGAAGATCAATCGTCAAGCGAATTATGAGAATATCTTAACGTGCGTCCGAGAAGGTATTATGACTACTTTAGAATTTAAAATAAGAGAAATTCTAAAACAAAGAAAAGAAGTCGAGAAGAATATAAATGACAACGTGTTCGGTCAAGATGCTGTTTTAAGTACAAGAATATTCCTCAGAGAATCGCATTTTCAATGTTTATTCGGGGTATCTAACGAATTGTTTTTTTTAGAAAAATCACTTCTAATTTACTAGACACATTTTAAAGAATTTTCAGACTCCTCCTCCCTCTCCTCTTTAAAAAAAAAACGGCTAACAAGATCAAATTTATTACAGAAAAAATTTCAAATTACTGGGGATCTTGCAAAAGTTATGGGGACGATTTACAAAAAATTTCAGCTGATAAAATTTCATCTTACTGGAGGTACTTATCACTTCGCCCCTAAATTTCAGTTCCAATTTTCAAATTCTGTTTTGGAAATTTAAAAAGTCATTTCAAGGAAATTCTCAAGTTCCAAGAGCGGGGTTGACCCCACCAATTTTTTTTTTTTCAATTTATAATTACCTTGTTTTTCAATTCAACTCCTCATATAAAAATGTTTGTAGCTCTATTCGTCAGTTTTTCCCGAACCTTAAAGGGTTAATGACGTATTGGTACAAACTAAAAATTACTTCTTAAATTCCCATACATTGTTCTATTATTTTATTTTATTTTTATTTTATTTATTTATTCTTTGAAAATGAAGTATGTCTGTCTTTCAAAATTTTCTGTACAAAAAATCAATAATAATAAAATAATCCTCCACTAAAAATATTTCTTCGAAAGGAAACGGGTATTCCAAAACTTTGAAATACATAAATGCATTTTCTTCAAGTTCTTGAATAATTTTTTGAAAGCTTTTAAAAAGATATATTTTAATTGTGTTTTTGAATATTTTTTAGAAAAGTTTCGAAAACTTTCCTTATTAAAAACAAGAGAAATTGTACTTTTTTTTTTTTTTGAAAATTATTTTAAAAAATTTGGTTGGATTTTGAATTTTTTCAACAAAAATTTTGGTTTCAGAACTAATTTTTTTCATAAAAATTTTGGTTTAAGAAAAAAAAATTTTCATAAAAATTTTTGAAAGGATTTTTGATTCTTTCATAATAAGAAAATTTGAAAATATTTCCTCGCAAAAAAAAAAGTATTTGAACAATTTTTGTCAATAAAAAAAAATGAATTAATTTTTATAATTTTTTCAGAAAAATCTTATGAAATTTCCTTTGAGAAAATTTTCAAGGCAATTTTTTTGTGATGGTTTTTTGTTAAACTGTTATTAAGATCAATCTAAAAAAAAAAAAGAAATCATGAAACTTCTAAGAATATCCACAAATTTCCCAGAGATTTTTTTCACGTAAGGTATCTTCAAAAAAAAATATGCATTGTCGCATGGTTTTTTCATTTTTCCCTTACTTTTTCTTGAAGTTTTTACTAAATTCACTACTTTTTCACCATACTTTCACTACCTTTTAGATATCGTGTTATTGAACTTTTTTTGTCGTCTATGTCATTCCAGCACTGATCAGTGGAATTTCGAAAAGAATTGGAAATTGATATCACCTAATAAATGAAGAGCTGGAAGACTTTGATCAGCCCAAAATGGACATAATTATAACTACATTTTCAACACATTATGACATTTTTTGCGATGTAAAAAATAATAATTTGAATGTACCAGTCGATTCTAGGGGATCTGCGGCTCACTGCAGTATCCATTCAAGTATAGCTAGGAATCGTTAATGCGAATGTGTAAACACGTCACGAATTGCTCATAAAGTATCGAGATAATTTCTCGCCACAAGAAATCCCTTTATTCGCGTTACGAGCTATATTTTGTGAAAGTTAAAAGTTATATATTTCTCACTTTTCAAATACAATCCAAACATAAAAGAAGAAGTTAAACTTGGCAGTGTAACACATAACTTGGTCGAACTTCTACGGTGGTTTTTTTTTTCTAACCTTTGTCTTGGCGGTACTCTTTTTCTTGCGCTTTCCCGGGACACGTCCGGTTTTTACTTTCGATATGGTGGTCTGCTATGAAAACATTTAAAGCCGAATACATTTTCAGAAGTTGAGACTTTAAGGGCGGTTTGCCCTCGTTCGCCTCCCATTGCTCCCCTCTTTTTCTTTTTTTCTATAAACGAAAATACGACGAAGAATAGCGTCGAAGAAGGCGAAAAAAAGTTTTCTTATAACGTGTAAAAAATGTTTTATTTTCCGCAACGTGCATTTTTGTTGTAAATATATAAGCTACTTGGAAGTTTAATATTTTACGAGCTTCAATAAAACGTAATCTGAGGACGACCTGTCGTTGATAAATAATCGCCAATTTAACGCGTGTTTTTCGCGATACTAAATTAATAACGAGGTAGGTATGAATTTCGCTCCATCTCGTTGTTTGTATTGTAATATCCAAAATACACGTGCGTGTAGTACGTACTTCGTAGTTTCTAGCTTGTACCTGAAATCTAGTGATTACCTTATCTTTTGTCATTTTTAAATCTCAGTAGGTGTAGGCGATATCAATACTCATAATTTTCGAAAAATCTACCATGAGCACGAACGCAATAACGTGTTTGGAAATTTTGTAATTAGGTATGTAGTTAATATCCAACCACGGTGATTTTATTTCCCTCGAGGATGTTATTCGATTATTTATTCGGGTTTGTGAACATCATCAACAACAACAAAGTCAACTCGGCCTTAACAGAAAATTCCATTTCGCAGACTTTAGACTTTTTGAGGAGGCAGTTGCAGTTGAAGAAAAGGATTTCAATCTGGTGAGTGAATTCATTGGCATTTATTCTCATCTCATTCGCCAATTCACGCATAGTGGCTGATATCTGGCGGATTTTCGTACAACTGACGAAAAGGGGATTCTGTGATACTGATATTGATAAGAACGCGTTTTCCTACGAGTAATTAAATTTAGCCAACTATTGTTTGGAATTTTTTGCTGGTCAAATCCTTACTTTTCTTTCCTCCCCCCATCTATACCTACTCACAGTTCCGTGAAAGTGAATTCTCGAATTTCCAATAAATTAGTTTAGAATTTTAGGAGAGGAGGGGTATATTTTTTGGTGAGAAGTTATAATCATGCGAAAAATGAAGCATTAGCTCGTTAAATGGGTGTTTAGAATGAATTAGAGAGAGTTTTCATTTTAAATTCCGTTTTTCCATCGTTACGTATTTTATTCTCATTGTCAAAAATAATGAAATTTTTAACGAGGGCCTAAACTTGTGTGAAAAACATCAAATTATGTTGGAGGCAATTTTACGAACATTTTTATAATTTTTATTTTAAAAAACTTACCTATGCCTAGCATCGAAGTTGAAATATTGTGTAATTTTTCTCCCCTTAACTTTCATCTCGTCACTGTCATCCTTTTTGAGCGTTAAGAAAAAGTTGTAAAAAAAGTGACAAAAAATGATTCGCGATTTGACAGGCGCGAAAATTGTTACAAAAATTTTTGTGTGAATACTTATTAACCAGCGCTGTAAGATGAAATTTTCGTATTATCGGCTTAATTTTTATCTCGTCTCTTTGGTTGAAATTTAAGACCAGTGAATGATTGCAATTAAAAGACTAAGTACCTCGATTTTCAGCCATTTTTCGTATATGAGCTCGACTTTCTTTGTGGTATTGCCTATTGCTTTAACGAAGCAAAACTTATAGGAATCTCATCGCCGATCAGTGGTGTTTTATCGCAGAAGCTGTCAATTTTATAAGATTGAAGAGCTTTGAAATGAGAAGTACAGTTCTGCTTTAGGAAAAAAGGATTTTTTAGCGTTAATCCGCTTTGGCGATTGGTTATTTATTTATTTTTTTCTAATGTCGAGTTGTTCGGGGTTCTGTCATTGAAAGCCGGAACCTTTCGTAGCTAATAATTTCGAAATATGTTATTTTGCTCGACTCATCTTTAAGCTGCACTTTATGAGCAGTGATTTTTTTCCATTCTAAAGCGCAACGTTCGTTGTGGCAAACGAACCATTTTTGTATGCGAAGTGATAGAAGTCAAATAAAAATTTTTCGTGACGATTCATTCGATTCGTCGCGAGCTGAGAAATAATTCGGTCGTTTGTGAACGATTGTCGGGTCATCAATAGAAATGATATTTTCAAGTGCATAAAAATGTGGTAGAACACAACTCGTATTATTATACTGCAGATTGAAACTCTCATCGCAGCCGAAAGAGAAAACAATTTTCACATCAATGACGGTATTCGAATCAATACGACAACGTGTGAATCGCATCAGGGCCGAATACAAAACAGTATAGAATTAGATTAACCAATTATACCTACTACTATCGAGCTAGCCTAGCTGCCACGTCCATTGGTTTTTCGCATTTCTACGCGGTCGAGTCCGAACTCGCGACCATCGAAATTAAACAAAATATCGTCAATTAATCAAAGCCATGGTAAAAAGATTTGTAGCGGTGGCGTGGCCGAACCGCATCGTCAAAATTGGGGCTCGACGATGTGAAAATAGAAAATACATACGAAAGAATCATACGTCATCCCTGCTCCTCTCACAATACGCATACATCAAAGAAATCTCGTTAATTTCAACAAAGTTTTTGTTAAAAATGGAATTTGGAACGAAAAAGCTCGCTGATTATAATTACGTGCGGAATTTAGATTCGACTTCTCGACGCCGATAGTGGTAATTCGTATTTGCCGAAAATGCATTTTCAGTTGTGGCAAATTAGGAATTTACATAATTGTTTTTGAATTAGCGCAGTATTCACTGTCACTAAATGTGGATTTCGTCAAGGTTGAAAATTTTCATTTTTTGGTTTCGATTCGCTCGAATTTTGAAAATAAGGGAGGAAAATAATGAGAGAATGTATTTCAAAATGTGAGAAGTCGATCGACATCGATAATTGAAGTCAACTCTAAAAATGCATATAAAAAAGTCGAACTTTTGTAGAATCATCAGCATTTTTTTCCTTTGAAACTCTCGAAAAATTTCGAAAAAAAAAACTTTTGCGACTTTTAGTGGAAATGCATAAACATTTCTGCGTTCAGCAAAACTGGGTATATTTGATTTCTGTGTATCAACTTTAACAAAATGGAAAAATAAATTCATTTAATTTTTTTTCAAACCTCTCTTAATTTTTTCCAAGTAAAAAATACGTAAAAAAACTTCATTTTTTTTTGAAGAAAAAAATTTCAAATATTGAGTGAAAAACGAGTAAAGAAATTTTTAATTTTTTAGAGCATAAAATTTTCGATTTTTTGGGGTACACAGAAAAGTTTTCAAATTTTTTCGAATAAAATAGAAATTTAATTTTTGGAGAAAGAAATTTCAATTAAGAAATTTTCATTTTTTGAGTGCAAAATAAAAATTCAATTTTTCGAATGTAAAAGATTCAATTTTTTGAGTAAAAAAATTTTCATTTCTTCGAGGAATTTTTTTAAAATTTTTCCAGTACAATTTTTTTTTAATAAGAAAATATTTGGGCTTTAGGTTTTTTAATTTTTTTTTACAAAACCTAAATACCTTGGGTTTGATTGAAACCTTGGGTTTGTTTGAAATGTAACCTTGGGTTTGTTTGAAACCTTGGGTTTGTTTGAAACCAAAAAACATCCATGTTAAAATGCATTTTTTCGAGTAGAAAAATTTTCAATTCTTTCGTGTTTATTATTTTTCAATTTTTTCAAGGCAAATAAAAATCCAATTTTTTGGGTAAAAATTTTTTAAATTCTCAATTGTTTGGTTATGAAAATTTTTGAGTAAAAAAACGCTTGACTTTTTTTCAATCTTTTTCGAGTAAAGAAATTTTTAATTTTTTCAAGTAAAATGAATCAAAAAATCTCCAATTTTAATCTTTTTGGCTAAGAAAATTATCAAATTTTGATTAAAAAGTTTCTCAATTTTTGGAGTAAAATTTTTAAATTTTTGTGCATATTTTTTTTTTTTTTTTTTAGTAAAGTCAGAATTTTTTAAAGAATTTTATGTTTTACTCTTCTCTCAATTCACTTGGTATAAAAATCTCAATATTTTTGGAATGAAAAAGATTTAATAAGAATGTTTTGTATCATTTTGGAATTGCATTTTTTGGGTAAATAATTTCTCCTCGTTTTTGTGGGGAAAAAATTCCTTTTTTTTTCAGTTTTTCATGAAATGAAAATCTCAATTCGTTGAGTAAAACTTTTAATTTTTTGTGCAGAAAAAAATCAAATTTTTTTCAATATTTTTTTTTGGAGCAAAAAAATACCTAAAAAAATCGTAATTTCTGTTGGAAAATGTTTTTTTTTTTTTTGAAATAAAGAAATATTTAAAACGTTTCTCATTTTTTTTTTTAAATATAAAAGCTTTGTTGGGTGAAGAAATTCTTCATATTTTTTTTATTTTTCTGAAATATATATACCTATAAAAAAAGAGAAAATTTAAAGGAATTAAATTTTTTTGAAATGAAAAAAATCATTTTTTCCAATAAAATTTGTAAAAATATTTTAAAAGTAAATCTCGAGTAAATTTTTTTTTTTCAATTCCTTAAATTTGTTTGAAGCTTTTACAAAGATTCTGTGTTCATATTGAAATCTCAAATATTTCGCCATCATTCACCGGGACACCTTATAAATTACATTTTTTTCCTGTTTTTTTCTTTAGATTTGCATGTATGTAGTATTTACGTAGGTACGTTTTGTGGTGTTCTTTTTCTGTATTATTTGTTTTTTACAGACTCATCTATAATGTTATTTTAAAATACAGGATCTCAGTGTGTAAATTACGAAGGTAAGTTGAATTCGGTGTGTAAATTTTTTCTTTGTACATTTTTTTTCCGGTAATGCTTTCTTTAAAATGTTTTTCAATTTGGCAACACTGTATTTAATTTTATGGGTTTTATCGATGCAATCGATATCGTTGTTTTTATGTTGAAAAATTTTAGGATATTTTTCAATTTTTACAGTGTTGCCAAATATCGAAAATATTTTTGATTGTTCCGTAACTTGGTTGGAAAATCAAAAGTTATTCTCTTGGTAAAAACAAAAATTGTACAAAATCCAACCTAACCTATAATTTGAAATTACACACAAATTTGTGAACTTATTGATTATACCAGCCTCTTTAACTATCAATACCTATTTTTATGGAATGATTACTTAGTTTGTTATGTACCTAACCTAGATCTACGTAACCCACTCACCCTGCTCTAATCGTAAGCTCTTGTCACTTTTTTCCTTCTTTTAAATAACCCATTCTCGATGGTTTTCTTTTTTTATTTCTTGGTGAAATATTTCTAACGGTGTATTTTTGGTCTTAATATTTTGGTTATGGTATCTGTCGTACCAAGTTTCAAATTTCGAATTGGAAATTGGTGCACAAGGTGGAGCTTTTTAGTGTTATTCTTATTATGTATAGGTATAATTATTTATATTTTTTAGTTTGGCGTATTATTTTTATACAGTGGTATTTAGAAAGTACGTGAGAGCTTTCGAGCTTCGGAAGAAATTACTTTATATTTTTTCGTACATTGATCGTTAAAATTTTTTTTTAAATAATTGAAAAAAATCATTTGGATGATTAATTTGAATAAAAAAAGTAAAATAAAAAATCGTGAAAATTGAAAATTCAAAAAAAAAAGCTTCAAATTAAATTTGCAAGGATGAAAAAATTTGTAAAAATTGATAAAAGTAAACATTTGAAATTTGAGAAAAATCAAATCTTAAAAATCCAAAGAATAATGATTTTGTGAAATTGAAAAAATTGCATTCATCAAAATCTAAAAGTTGATGAAAATTGTCAAAACATGCATTCGAGAAAAAAGTTTTTAATTCCAAAAAAAAAAAATTTATTTTTATTCCAAAAAACAAAATAAGTAAAAAAATTCCAAAAAATAAAATGTTTTTTCCTCCCAAAAATTTGTAGATTTTCTCTCCAAAAAATTGATTTCATAGGTAACCTAAACAAAACCCATTTCCAAATAGTGATCTTTTTATTCTAAAAAACTGAAAAAAATTTCCAAAGAATAAAATGCCAACCCACAATTACGAGAATTTTACTTCAAAAAATTAAAGCCATTTTCTTACCCAAAAACATCTTTAAAACGTGCTCCCGAAAATTTGAGATTTTTTTATTTCAAAAAAATTAAAAAAAAAACCAAAAAAAATCTGAGAAATTGGAAAGATTTTGTAATGCAAAAAATTGTGAAATTTTCTTTTTCCAAAAAAATTGAAAGATCTTCAAAAAATTTGTTTTTTGTCTTAAAAAAAATTGCGAAGCTTTATTATCCCAGGAACTAAGTCTCTAGAAAAATTTAAAAAAAAAATCCCAAAAAATAAAATATGTAAGTAATTTTTTCCTAAAAGTAATCGATGTTCTCCCCCCCCCCAATTTAAATTGAAAGATATTTTTCTCAAATACAATTTTTTTATTTTGAAAAAAAAAACAAGAGTTTTTGCCTAAATTAAAAGCATCTTTCAATTTTCTTGCTCCACAAAAAAAATTAAAAGAAATATTTTTCAAGTTGGGGAAAAAATTTGTCGTTTTTTCCTCAAAGAAATTGATTTGCTCCCCCTTCCCCTTCCCTTAAATTGAAAGCTATTTTTCTTCAAAAAAAAAATTGAAAAATTTATTCTCGAAAAATAGAAAAAAATGTTTCGTTTCGAAGGATGAACGTACAACAGTAGCTTCAAAAAAATTATTTTTTTCCCCTGAGAAAATTGAATGATATTTTCTTTTGCCAAAAATTGAAAAATTTTCTCGTTTCAAAAAAATTAAGACCTTTTTGTAAAGAAATTTCGGAAAAAAATCTGTTTTCTTAAAAAAAACCGCAAAGCTTTATCATCCCAAGAAATAATCTCTAGAAAACTTTAAAAAAAAAAAATGTTCCCAAAAATAAAATATTTTGTTTTTTCCTCAAAAGTAAACGAGGTTCTCCCCCCTAGAAATTGGAAGATATTTTTCTCCAATATTTTTTTTTTAATTTTGAAAAAAATACAATTTTGAAAAAAAATTGATTTTTTTGAAAACAAGATGAAAAATTGTAAACGTTAATTTTTTTTTAGTTACACGATGGCTCATATTTGGGCTTGCCCTCCTTCGGAAGGAGACGACTATATTTTTCATTGTCATCCTGACGAGCAAAAAATACCAAAACCGAAACGACTTCAAGATTGGTACAAGAAAATGTTAGACAAAGGTATCGTCGAAAGGATAGTACTCGATTACAAAGTAAGTACCAGTGTTTCTGCCGCTTGAAAAAAAAAATAACCAAACTACACGAAAGAAACCTAACAATATTTTTCCACTTGTAGGATATTTTAAAACAAGCGATGGAAGATAAATTACAATCTGCCGCTGAACTACCGTATTTCGAAGGCGATTTCTGGCCTAATGTGCTGGAAGAAAGTATCAAGGAATTAGACCAAGAAGAAGAAGAAAAACGAAGACAAGCCGAAGCTGCTGAAGCTGCCTCTGCTGCTGCCAATAACGTAAGTTTCCAGTCCACTCAGCGTAATTCGTCTTCGCTTTTGTTCTGTTCGATTTTAACGTCGAGTCTTTTTTTGTCTTTGATATTACAGCAGGTGTACAATATCGACGGCGAAGGTGAAACTGACGTCGACGGTAAAAAGAAAAGCAATAAAAAGGTGAAAAAGACGAACAAGTCGAAATCCAGCCACCGTAAAAGCAACACGAAAAACAAATTCAATACGCCGCAAGTAGGAAACGACTTATCGGCTAAAATTTACGCCACCATGGAAAAACATAAAGAGGTTTTCTTCGTTATTCGACTGCATTCTGCCCAATCAGCAGCCAGCTTAGCGGTAAGTATTCCATTCGCCTTACGAACTTGGTACATTACATAAATTTGTACTTAGCTACTTACTTATGCTGTACGTTAGAATGAAAATGAGTCAAGACCAAAAAAGTAATCGAACTGGTGGGGATTGGATTGGAATTACTTTTTTTCTACCTCATGAGCGTCCATTAAATAGTCGGTGGACAGGAATTGTGATTTCTCCTTTAAAAGAAGAAATCACAATTCCCCTCCACGCTCATAACGCAAAAAAAAATTCCAATCCCCAGTTCCCCTAGTACGATTACTTTTTTGGACTTTGGCTACTGTACTTTTCATTCTCACTTGAGTACAGAGTGTATTTTGACGAATTTATGTATGTAATGTAGAATGTACATCATTATCGTGTTCTCCTCTCGTCTTTAGCCTATTCAAGATCCCGATCCTTTCATCACTTGCGATCTCATGGACGGCAGAGACGCCTTTTTAACGATGGCTCGTGAAAGACATTACGAATTTTCGTCGTTTCGTCGAGCGAAATTTTCATCAATGGCTATGCTGTACGAATTACACACCCAGAGTCAAGATAAATTCGTGTACACCTGTAATAACTGTAAAAATAACGTCGAAACTAGATACCATTGTACCCAGTGCGACGTAAGTATTTATTTATTTATTTTTTATTCAATCTTGAACGTGGCAAAGAATTTTGTTAAAGAATCGTGTTATTGGTACGATGATCGAGTTTGAGACTGTCAAAAAAGGGGGAGATAAGAGCCTTGTTAACATTTAACAACATTGACCATTGTTTCGCTTGGTCTTATTATACAAATGCTATTGTTAACTTATCTAGCAAGAATGCCACCTTTAGCTTCGTATTGGCTTGAAAAAATATACGTGTAGTGTTTAGTGTACGACTTCACCCCCTCTTTTTCTTACTTTCATTAGTCATCCGGCTAGTATTTCTACCCTAAATTTACAAGCGAGAATATTTCACCTTGAAATTATTCCTGTCGAAGAGTACAGAGCAGACGAGATGAATTATTGCGATGAAAATTAAATAATAATCAGCTCCGAATCGTCTTGATTTCTTTGAAAGCTGTTGTCAAGTTGTTATCTTGTACCTCATGTAATATTTTACAAGGCTGCACATACATACATACATTACATATTACATACGTAGTATATCGATGCAAAAATTTCTCGATTATTGTGAATTGGAATTCGCTCGATTAATCATCCGATTAATACGTCGCACAATTTTGCCGACCAACGTAGTTCCTCGTCGAGATGAAATTTTGCCAAGGCACGAGTCTGCATTTCTGGTCACCTTTCATTGCGAATAAAATGTGTAATTTGACACGTAGTCGCATTCGCAGTCACAGTAGAGTAGACGACTGGACGAGACGGTGTTCAGTGAAAAATAAAACATATTCAAACGTACGAAGTTAACCTATGAATGAAGCAGTGGCGATTCTGAAAGGAAAGAAAAGTATATGTAAATCGGAAGGTTGATCTTGATCCATTACAGTGTCATTTTCTCAAATGGGGGGAGGGGGAGGAGAGAATTGTTTGATGGCATGAATTGAAAATTCAATTTTTTGAAGAACCGTACCATTTGACAAATTTTTAAAAATTAGCAACTTTTCCAGAACTGACAACTTTTTCAAAATTGGCAAATTTTTCGAAATTAAAATGTTTACAAAAATTGACAAATTTTTCAAAATTTACAAACTTTTCAAAATTGACAAATTTTAAAAAATTAGCATTTTTTTTAAAACTTACAAATGTTTCGAAATTACATTTTTTTTTTAAAGTTAGCAAACTTCCTAAATTTAGAAAATTTTTAAAAATAGAAAATTTTCCAAAATGACAAAATTTTAAAAAATTAACAAATTTTTAAAAATTGACAAATTTTCCATATTAGCAAATTTTTCAAAACAGACAATTTTTTTAAAAGTGACAAATTTTTAAAAATTATTATTTTTTAAAAATAAAACATTTTTCAAAATTGACAAAATGTTTCAAAATTAATTTTTTTTTAAATTGGCAAACTTTCTAAAATTTAGAAAAATTTTATAATTAAAAATTTTTCTAAAGTGGCGAAATTTTTAAAAATTAACAAATTTCTAAAAATTGATAATTTTTTTCATCTTAACAAATTTTTAAAAATCCACAAATTTTCAAAATAACCAAATTTTTCAAAACATCTATCTTTTTTAAAACTGACAAAATTTTCAAACGACAATTTTTTCAAAATTTTTATTTTTTTTCAAATAAAAAATTTCCTCAAAAATGACAAATTTTTCAAAATTGGGAAATTTTTTAAAATGGCAAAATTTTTCAATATTGACAAATTTTTTCAACTTGACGAATTTTTAATATTCGCAAATTTTTCAAAACATATTTTTTTAAAACTGACAAAATTTTCAAACTTGACAAATTTTTCATAGTTATTTTTTTTTTGAATTTAAAATGGCAAAATTTTGAAAAATTGACAAATTTTTTAAAATTTACAATGTTCAAAAATTAGTAACTTTTTCAAAACTGATAACTTTTTTAAAAGTGACAAAAAAATGTTCCAAAATTGACGAATTTTAAAATAATTGGTAAATTTTCCAAAATTTACAGTATTTTTAAACTTGACAAATTTTTCATAATTAAAATTTTTCTAATGAAGCATTTAACAAAATTGACAAATTTACAAAAGTCGTCAATTTTTAATGATTTAATAATTTTCTGAAATTATAAATTTTCAAAATTTTCAAATGTTCGGTAATGCATAAACTGTAAATTTTTTTAGGAATATTAAAAAAAAATCATCCCGCTCTCCCCTTCTATGACTTCTCTGTCAAATATCGAAATACGCCACTAGTGTGAAGGAAAATTGAGAACGATTCTACGCCGTGTTTGTCGTCTTAATTAGTATTTATTTTATACTCGTATTAGCTCGAAGCTACAGCGCCAACGTTGGTGTATTATTTTTATTACATATTACTCGCGTTTGTCTTCGTTCGAGTTTGAATAGTTGATATGTTGGAATTGGAAAGAATGCTGTACGGTGTGGTTTATGTAGTTGATATCGATAATACGCTAATGGGAAATGGTCGAAAGATAAGAAAAACTGACGACTGAAGCGCAGGTGGAGAGAAAACGCGGGTGCGCGTAAGCATTGAGATTCGGTTGCGACTTCTCGTGAACTGAACTAGCTATAGCGTATAGCTTTAGCTATAGCTACCATAACGCTAATAAATGTATCATAATTATGAAGAAAGTAATGCGTTTGCGTTCTTCATTCTTCACTTGAGCAGTTGAGCTCAGTTTCAGTTCTGATTTAGACTTGGTAGGATGAAGTTGAAGTGTGTCGAATTAATGCTAATTGATTTCGTTACATATTAGTCCCGATTACAAAGCCTATTTCATAATTTTATTCAATTTTGTTTTCGTTTTCGTTTTCTAATCGCGAGTTGCTCCTTTTTACCTGTTTAGGATTTCGACCTTTGTATATCTTGCTATATGAAAGAAGGACATCCTCATAAAATGGACAAGCTGGGACTGGATTTGGACGACGGTACCGTATCACCTTCCGAAAAACAAGCCAATCCTCAAGTACGTATCCATACATTTTACTCACATACTCGTATTTTGTCTATCTCGAACTCGATAATGAAATGCAACTTTGTGTTACGCAGGAAGCGAGAAAGCTATCGATACAGAGATGCATTCAGTCTTTGGTGCATGCCTGCCAATGCAGAGACGCGAATTGCAGATTACCAAGTTGTCAACGCATGAAGCGCGTCGTCCAACATACCAAAGCTTGCAAATTGAAAGTGAATGGAAATTGTCCTATTTGCAAGCAACTCATTGCATTGTGTTTCTATCACGCCAAATATTGTCAAGTGAGTGACATGACGCGACCGCATCTTATTATGTGTAAATTTGTAATTGTAAAAATGGTCAAAAATCATTATTCCAATGTCTGGAATGTTGCATTTTTATCGAAAAAAAACGAACGAATGGCGAAAATTCTCTAATCACTTGGTCGTTTCGTTCGCTCGTTGGCAGGATACAAAATGCGCTGTGCCCATATGCTCGAGTATAAAACAGAAAATGAAACAGCAACAACTACAGCAACGTCTACAGCAAGCTCAGCTTTTACGTCGGCGAGTGGCGGCCATGAATTCGCGTATGTCGAACAGTGCCGCATCCAACGTAGCGTCCAGTTCGGGAGCCCTGTCGCCAGGCAGCTCTGTGCAGAATTCGTCTTCGAATTCGACGCCGTCCTCATCGCATCATCTGGCTCAGCAGCATTCGCCGCACGCGCCAGGCATGGGAGTGAAGCCGGGCGGCCTACAGCCACCTCCTAGCGTTTTACAAGTACTGAAGCAGGTTTGTTAATTAGAAAAACGCATGTCGACCCAGGACAAATTTTACAAGGGCGCCAAATTAACGGCCCACTATTGCGCTTGTCTTAGGTGCAAGAGGAAGCGGCCCGCCAACAGCAGCCACACGGCCATTCCGGTATGGGATCTCCTTACGTGATGCCGCAGCCTATGCCGTCGCCGCAAAGAAATATGGTTCAGATTCCCGGCCAGAATATCGCCGGCAGTCCTCATCCTTCCGCCAATATACCCAACGAACAGTGGAAGGCTAGGTAATTAACAAAATATTATCCAACGAGCTTATTCGAGATTTTTTGCTTTTTGTTTCGCTTGCGACTGATTTCATGAAAAAAAGTTTAATTAAGAAATTATGAAAAAAATTAATATTTAATTGGAATGAATTACGAAGGCAAAAATTGAGAGTTTTTTCTCGAAAAAAATTACAAGTTTGTCAGAACGAAATATTTTCAAACATTTTTTTTAAACTATTAGGTACTTGAAATAATTTTCTGCTAGAATTTTAAATGAAAACTTCATCAATTACCTGGAGCGTATTTCAAATGCTCGAGGCATTCCCAAAATTTTAGAAGTGAAATGAGCTACAAGTCACAACCAAGAACATCCTATAAAGTGCAGTGGCGAATCTGAGAGGGAAGGTGATACATTGCAGTGTCACTTTCAAAGAAGGTGGGCTGATTTATACAATAAATTAAAAATTCAATTTTTTGAAGAACTTCACTATTTTTTTAAGCGTTGAACTTTCTTTAAAATTCAGGGTAATTTTTTTTCACATTTTCAAAAATCATTGAATTTCCTAAATTGCAAAATTTTCTAAAATTATAGAATTTTCAAAAATGGTTGAATTTTCTAAAATTCTCTAATTCACAAAAAATATTTATTTCTGAAAAATTGCGGAATTTTGAAAAATCATCACCTTTTCTCAAATTGTTGAATTTTTAAAAACTGTCAGTTTCTCAAAAACTCATAAATTTTCCAAAATTAATAAATTTTTATAAGTTGCAAAATTTTCAAAAATTTCAAAATTTTTAAAAATTTTAAATGTTTGAAAAATTATTAAACCCTCTAACTAGGTTGAATTTTCTAAAATTCTCTAATTCACAAAAAATATTTATTTTTAAGAAATTGCGGATTTTTCAACAATTATTTGGTTACCTATCACCTTTTGCAAAATTGTCAGTTTCTCAAAAACTAATAAATTTTCCAAAATTACTGAATTTTTACAAGTTGCAAAATTTTCAAAAATCATCACCTTTTTAAGAATTGATGAATTTCTAAAAAATGTTAGTTTTTCAAAAACTGAAAATTTTTCCAAAATTGATAAATTATTAAATAACATAATTTTCAAAAATTGCAAAATTTTAAAAAAATTATTAGAAATTTGGCGTTATTTCTTTCAAATTCTTATTGTTTGTGTATTGTTTGAAATATTATTTATTATTCGGCACTGTTTTAATCCTATGTTGAAGGTTATTTTTGCTAATTCCAGTGATTCACCTGCCACATGAATCCTCTAAAATAGTTGAAGTTTGTAAAATTCTCTAATTCACAAAAAATATCTGGTTATCACCTTTTTAAGAATTGTTGAATTTATAAAAGTTGTCAGTTTCTCAAAAATTGATATTCCGAAATTAATGAATTTTTAAAAAAATGCCAAATTTTAAGAAATATTAAATTTTTTTAAATGGTTAAATTTTCTGAAATTCTCTAATTCACAACTAAAACTATAATAAAAGCACCTGAAAAAGGTACAAATCGAAAAACGAAAACTTTTTTCACTTCAACTTCAATTTTTTTTTTTAAACTGCAATTAACATTTTTTCTCTTTTTTAAATTGTTTAAAAATTCAAATTTTTTTGATTTTTCTAAAAATTTCTGTTCATAAATTAAAAATCAATAAAAAGTATAATCACATGCGAAATTCAACCCATTGAAAAATGAAAGTCTGGATCGATGCGGAAATTTTTTCAAGATTTTGCGGAAGTTTTGAACCATTTTTGCAAGGTTTTCATTTTTTTTTTTTTTTTTTTTTTTAAAATTTAAAAAAAATTTTTTTGTGAAAAATTGGGGGGGGG
>FIZV01079968.1:0-18665 GCA_900050545.1 Trionymus perrisii
ATTTGAGTGGGTCGGTCGTGAATAGATGCCTGAATTTTTTTATTAGCCTTTCTACTTTCTTTCCCTCTTTAATCAGAGCATCGTATTTTATAAAATGCGCCGTTGGTTTATTATTTTTTGATTTGAATTTTGGATGATTTACCAGACTTTTTAAGCGTGCCATGCACATTTTATAATTGGTAGGTATTTTCGGTGACCTATGTTTCCATGGCCAACGAACAATAAAACGATTATTTTCGAAACGAGTAGTTTTTCTGAAATTTTCAATAACATAATCATTGGGATCTTCCAATTCAGACGATCGAATGCCAATTGTTTCGAGAGACCAAAGTTTATTTGTTTTGTCAGTTTCATTTTCGAGTTCTTCCTTGTCGAGGTTTCCCTCATCTACGGAGGCGCATACTAAGGTAGAGGTTGACGCGATGGGTGTATCTAAGATTCCTAAAAGTTCACCACAAGGTATCCAACCAAATATAGAATTTTTCACAGATACTCTGGGGGTAGGTAATCTAATAATTTCGTCTAATAAGAACTCATACTGTGCAAAATTGCACCCAATAAGAATTTGAATAGGTTCTCCTTCTTCCGAGAATACGTTGCCGTCAGCATATTTTAAATGGGTAGGTAATACAGAGGTGGCTACTTCGGGAGAAGGGGAGGTTCTAAAGGGACATGTAATCGTTGGTATTGTACTATAGGTAAGAGTTTTTTCAATAGTTTTTTCGGTATTTGCAATAGTTAGTTTGATTTCACCAGAATAAACGAATTCGGGGGTTATTTTTCCAAAAATACCAGTTTGTTTAGCTTCAAGATTTTTTACTTTATGGGTTAGCTTAAGTTTGTCTAAAAGGGAATCTTCCACATACGATAATTCGCTACCAGTGTCGAGTATACCTCTAGCTTTATGATACTTGGTACCTACTCTTATATAGCATTGGAATGTTTCCATAAACGTACCTGATCTAGATGGGTTAGACGTCGATGACGTTGATGACCGATTATTGGCGTTGGAGGTTCCAGATGATCTGTTTTGGCCAGCTTGAGTTTGCCTATTATATCATTCCTTCAAATAAGTAGAACACAATAGCTTCTGGTGTCCAGGGCGCGAACAGTGAGGGCATGGCGAATTTTTTAGGTGGCAGTCGCCCGCTTTATGGCGATTGGAGGTGCATAGGAAGCATATCTTCAGTTCGGTAAGGCGCTCATGACGCTTTTCACGAGTTGCATAACGACCACATTCTAGGGTCCTATGGGTAGTTTCATTACAAAATTTGCACCGACCGGCTGAGGAAACCGCAGTGTTGACGTTCATTAACGCCACTAATGGAGACGATTTGTGGGATCCGGGAGAAGTTAGGTTCGACCTATTTGGAGAGTTCTGAAGAGTTTTCATACCTTTTGAGAAATACATCTCAACTAGTTCTTCGAGCGATACGGAATTTGATAAGGCTTTGGTTAACTGTGCGATATCATAGGGCCGGTCCATGGAAAAACCATCCAGGAGTTGCCATAACGTCCACCGAATGGTGTCTCTGGAAAATTTACTAAGAATTTGACTTTTCAAATTATCCTGATCAGTGGTAGATCCTAAAGCTTCGATATTTTTGAGCAATTTCTTAATTTCAGTAAGTGTTTTGCGCTGCTGACCAGCGTCGTGGCTAGGTCGGAGTTCACGCAGGTCTTCGTAGTATAGGTCGCGGAGCTTGGTGGAATCACCATATTCTCGTTCAAGTTCGTCGATGGCAGATTGATAATTCGTGCCCTTCGTTTCTAGGCCTTCTAAAAGGTTACGGGCCGGTCCTTTTAGGGAAAGTTTCAACTTGGCGAAGCGGGTGGTGTTGTCCTTATAACTTGTATTTTCGTGTACTGATATTTTATACAACTCCCACCACGCTCCCCATTCTCGAGGGTTACCATCAAAGGCTTTGAGAGATAATTCATTCGTGTTGATATTTCTCGCGTCGTCGCGAATAACGATGGTTTGAGTCTGAGGGTGTTGGGATATGGTGGCCAGTACTAGGCTCTCTTCTACGGTCTCGATTTTTAGCTTGAGGGGTTCAAATCGTTGTAAAAAACCATCTTTTTGGGGTCCAGGGTTGAGCAATTCGATAGTTTCGCCAAGCGCTCGGGAATCCAAGATAAGGAAAGCAATAAGACTTTTTACAGCGTCAATTTTGCGTTCGCGAACGCGTTTGGACAGCATTAGGGTATCGGCTTTCAGTTTTTCCAAGGATTTAGCAACATCTTCTGCCTGTTATAAAGTAAATACCTATATAAATATACAGTACATATCATCTAAAATATTCTATTCTATATCTAGTAGACAGCATCGATAGAGAGGGAAAAGAAAAAAAAATAAAATATATAATCATCTAAATGCTCAACATAACATGCATGAATTGGACAGATAAAATCTACGAATGTGTTGAATTTCATCGTTAAGTAAGTAGGTAGGTACCTACCCACGATATTGACATTTGTATAAATTCGAATCTCTGATACGATATTTCTCTCCTTTTTTTTTTTTTTTGGCCTAAATAACAACTCGACTTCCAGTTGAGGATCCTCATAAAATAGATAAGTCCTTCTACAAGAACTCTTCCAGACAATGCAGTAGTAAACTTCGGCGTTGGTACTACTATAACCCAACACCTAGGTAGCCATTGACCACCGACGAGCACGATATAAAATCTCAAATACCCCCGTGATTAGGGTAAGCCAGTGGGTCATTTCTAAGTTTGCGAGATTCATAGAAAACTACCCTCGAAGGAGCTTGTTTTCGGTGCCTACTGCGATCACAAGGACCTTTGCCAATGCAGTACGACATAAATATTACTCTTGGCTTTTCTAACAACTGCGAACAGCATGTTAGACCAATATGAGTAGGTAGGATTTATGCATCATCGGGCCGTAAATCACGGAGACCCATCACTGCATAAATGGATGAGACTTCACACGCCAACGTGTATAGAAGTACGCGATATCCAAATGATACAAATAAATACGACTTTAAAATTAAACTCGAACTTCGATTTTATTTTAGATAAAGAAATGTAGATACTTCGATAACCAATACCACCTTCTCGCTAGATGGTATTCCTTTGGCTCGAAATCGTATAACAAATCTCTTGAAAACTACCCACATAGTTTTTTCTGAGATGAAATTCGATTCCGCTCCCCATTCATAAGGTTTTGTTTAGAAACGACCAATTCCATCAAAATCATAGGTAAAATGCCTTACCGATTCTGAGGAAATAAATTGAATAAGTATACAGGCACTTTGCATACAAATACTTCACTCGTCAACTGAAAAACATTGCTGGGTGTAGTAAGAAAGTTTACTTTAAGTAAACGATTGTTTGCGGTGCCAGGTTCAATGTTTGAAAGATTCGTATTCTAAAACCAAGTCGCTAGAAATTCGTCGTAGAATTTCCAATAAATAATTCCAATATTCGTAACCAAATAAAATGAAAAAATTGAATCGAAATAATAAAAGAAAAAAAAATATCGTTGTTTATGGGTGACGTCATACGCGTCAGTTTATTTCGACCAATCTAACATCCGAACGACAAAAATAATGATGGCCGCCGTTGAAGCGTACCTGTGCGAGAGTTTGTTGTTGTTTTCTGTTTTGATGTTGTTTGATAATGGAGATATAAAGTTGGGTTTTCTAAATGATGATTAATTAATACCGGCATTTAATAAATTTAAAGGTAAATCATGATATACAATGAAATAAAGAGAACACAACGTGATTGAATAAGTTTTATTTCTTTGACGTATCCGTGTATTTCTCCAGAAACACATACGCCATACCTGAAATCGCGAATATCACATGCGATGTGGGGAGTGGGTTTACTAAAATGATGATGGTAATCATTTTGTAGCTAGTCATCTAGAATAATATTAATTATAGTCTCGTTTTATAGACTGTTTGTTTGGTTTGGGGTTTCATTAAAGAATTTGATCCGGATCAATAAGAATTGAGTACCAAGGTTTTGATATAAGCTAATTTCGTCGAGTTGGAACTGCTCCAGCGGTAGGAGAGCTTCCACGAGTTTGGGATAATCGCGCTTTGAAAGCAAACTCGCTAACGGAAGGGTTTCTAGCCGAAGAAGAGTTCTAAAGATAGTCCGTACATATTATACAGGTACGTAGAACAGTTTTCTAAAGGTGTTAGGTGACTAGTGACAAATCTACATATACAAATGGGACGTTTGTTTGCTTGAGTTTAATACACGGTAACACATTATGATAACGTTATTTTGATAAAATAGTGATGCTGTCTACTTAGGTACTTATTTATGACTAGTTTCTCTCCGCCGCGATCGAACCTCTGTCGTTCTTGCTACCAAATGTGGAAATTACAACCAATTTAAGGATGCCTAAATCCACTCGTAGGCGAACGGATTCATAGTTCGCCTTAAATTACCACGAAAAATAAAAACAGAGATTTAACAGAACGTAAATAAAGAAGTTTACTTCGAAAATAGTAAAATAACACAAAGAATGGGGCCGCAGCTTGCGACGTAAGAAATAATTAAATAAAAAATCTGAGTATTCGTCGAAAATCTGATTATCTGGTTGATCAACGATTAATAAGTTCTAATTTCTAGGTTCTTCTTTCGTTACCGCGTCTGGTAGAATTACCTGTGGGGCAAATCGAAAATTTTCCCATTAGCTTTTGAGGCTAAATGAGCTTCACTAAATACACAAACGGTAGGCAGAAGATCGAATGTGGAAGCGTGTAGGTAGTTTAATTTTGGGTAAGTTTTAATACTGGTAAATTTTAATATAACCAACTATGGGTGCAGAGGGGGGAAATCGCGGCGGCAAGAGAGAGATTGACACAGAATAAATTAATAAATCTAAGGGTAGAAACTCACTGTTAAGCGAAGAGTTCGATCCTCCTCGGTTTCACTTTCTGTAACATTGGTTGGCGACGGCGACATTTTCCAGGTAATAGGAATTAATTAAAACGCGAAGTCGTAAATTGAATTGAATTGAATAAATAATTATACAGTGCAACAGTTCGACGTTCGACGAGATCAGGAACCAACAGACGCTAAGAAATGAAAATGATCTCATCACGATTGAAAGGGGGTGAATCATCGGCAACGAAGTATGATTTATGAGCATAGGTAAACTTACCCAGCTCTTTGGATTGACAGGTGGGTCAATGCCTTTTGGCCTAGGTGGAGACCGTAATTACGGTAAATCCTGGGGTTCATGACCGGTAATACAGGTAATGGAAAGGTGGGTTAGTTTGTAGTTTCCTCCATGTGGCGTGCCACTGGAGTCAAATTTTCGACACTCCGGGCCCCAAAAAAGGTGTACTGGTTTACAAATTATAAAATTAGTCTCCTAAGGGTCAAAAATCAATAATAAAGGTCAGGGGGGTCGAGGGTCAAAATAAACAATAAAGGTTGAAAATTTGATAAAATAGTAGTTTTGTAAGAAATAAGTATAAAATGTCAATTTTTGAAAATTTTCTAATTTTTGGGTTTTTTGGCACTTGGTGCATCTGACTCATCTTCGCTTTTCACGGGTAATTCCAAGGGATATAAATGGTTAATTGCTCGAATAATAGTTTTGTTGTTGCTTTTCAAATGGGCTACTCGTTGTCCTTTGTCTACGCTTAGAATGACTCCTAATTGCCAACTTGCTCTGGGGGCAGAGGGTTCCTTTACTAATACTACATCACCTTTTTTGGGAACAAAGGGTAGGCTGCCTTTTTTGGTAGGGTGTTTTACTGTTTGGCGTTCTCTCAAAGAAAGCAAATAACCTCGCTTAAAACGCGACCAAAAATTTTCTACGACTGCATAAGTATTTTTCAAAGAGGGTAATAGGGTATGCCTACTTGAGTCTAATTTTCGTATGTTGACCTCTACGGTTTCATCAATGTTCGAAGTTCTACAGGGGAGTAGGATATTATTTGGGGTGAGTGGCCTTAACACTTCGTCCGAATTATATGTCAACGGTCTACCATTCAGGATTTGTTCTATCTTTATAATCGCTGTGTTGAATTCATCATAAGTTAGATAATTTATACGATGGCTTTTTTTGAGACAACTTTTTACTAAGCCTACCAGACGTTCATAGGCGCCTCCATTCCAGGGGGCATATTGGGGTATAAATTTCCACTGTATGACATTATCCGATAAGTGTTTATTTAATTTGATGTTTGAAGTTTGTACGGTATTTCCCACGAGGGGCTGTACGAATACGAAATTAGAGGCGTTATCAGAAACTAAAAATTTTGGGCAGCCTCGTCTACTTCCAAATCTTTCTAAGGCCATAAGGAAGGTATCTGCTGATAGGTCTCTAGCTGCTTCTAAATGAATAGCGCGAGTCACTAAACATACGAAAATAGCTATGTATACTTTTACGATTTGTTTTTGGTCATCAAGAATGTACATTGGACCTAGGTAGTCTACTCCAGAATACATAAAGGGGGCGTCTGTATAAACTCTGACATTGGGTAAGGGTGGCATGGGGGGTAATTGATAACTTCCGCCATCGACACGTCGACAGACGGTACAGCGATGAATTACCCAATTTACAGTTGAACGACCTTTGGGTATCCAATAACGTGATCTAACTTCGCCTAGAGTGTGGTTACAGCCCATATGCATAATTTGGTTATGAATTTTCAGAATATACAGTTTTGTAAGAGGGCTATTTCGAGGTAATAATACAGGGTTAATTGCGTGCCAAGGTAAGTCTGAGTTTTGGGTTCGACCTCTGGTCCGAATTAATCCATTTTCATCGAGAAATAAATCTAGGTCAGGTTGGGGTTGTAAATTCTTTTTCAACATGGCGATTTCACGTGAAAAATATTTTTTCTGAAGTTCCAAAACAAGTTTTCTTTCAGCCAATTGAAAGGTGAGTACGTTTGGCACGTCTCTAATTGAGGGTGCGAATAAAAACATGAAACCCCTGATAACTTTCACATAGGCATCCCAAGATGACAAACGTTTCTCGAAAGCATCAGATAGGTAACCTACATATTCGGGTTTATTTATAAGTAGGACAACTGGAGTTGAGATTGTTGTGGTATTTTCTGGGGGGGCTGGCCAATATTTTACATGTGGAAGCCATTCGGGACCTTTCCACCATAGTTGATCATTTGTCAATGCAGAAGGATTCATACCACGAGAGGCAATATCTGCAGGATTTTCTTTGGTAGGTACATGTCTAAAGGTCAAGTTGGGGGTTCGCCTGATTTCTAAAACTCGATTTTGTACAAATCTAGGTAGGATTTCTGATGAACCTAGCCACTGAAGAACAGTGGTAGCGTCAGTCCATAATACAATACTATTTAGGTCAATTTCGAGGCGTTCTTTCAAAAAGATCGAGGTTCTTTTTCCAATGAGCATGGCCATAAGTTCGAGATTAGGTATTGACATTGGTTTAATAGGTGCTACTCTTGTTTTGCTAAAAATAAGAGTTGAACTATAATTACGAGTGTGATTATTGGCGTAGGTAAGATAGGCTACACAAGCATACGCGTCTTTCGAGGCGTCGCAAAATATATTCAAGGTTATTGTCCCCTCTTCGGGGAAAGTCCAAAGTCGCCGGGGAAGTTCGATGTGGCCAACAGTACTGATTTCATGGTGAAGTTTTAGCCATCTAGCTAATAAATCGGGAGGTAGTACGTCGTTCCAATCTAATTTTACTTTCCAGCATTCTTGCATAAATACTTTAAGAGGTAATAAGCAAGGTGAAATTAAACCGAGTGGGTCGAAAACTGAGGCGAGAAAAGATAAAACAATACGTTTGGTTGGGTTTTGAGGGGTAGGTTTGGGTTCGAGATTGATAAATAAAGTATCTGAGTCTCGTTTCCAAAGTATACCGAGTACAGAAGTTTTTTCATGAAAATCATCAAGTGGTAGGTTTAGTGCTTTTGCTACGGAGGTATCGTTCGTTTTCCAGTCTCTGAGGTTGAAACTGGCCATTTTAAATCTTTCAACTAGAGCATCATGGGTTTCTAAGGCTTCGATTAACGTTTTGTACTATTGCTACACAAACGTGACCAATTGGTCACTGTACGCGACGTTATATCGCGTACATAAACTTACACTACCATTGAATGGTATTAAATACAAAGATATAATCACTTGACCCCTTTGGTCATCCCTCTTTCCCCCCGACCGTAACCCAATACGGCCTTTAGCTACTAGCCATCAAACCCATATACACATAAACTAGAATAACTAATAAATAATAATAATAAAAATGAATTTCTTCCTGATTTGAATTAAATAAGCCACTAGCACATTACACACGTATAGGAATCAAACATACACGATCAGGCACACCAAAAGACTACGAAGACGATCTATTTCCTAGCATCGAGCTCGTTCAATTTCTTATCAGCTCGATGCTTTTCCCCCCAACGTCGCTCTCTTTGTGAAATAGGTACAATATTACAAATACCCCCCTGGCAAAATTTGAGGGTCATTTTTAATGATGTAAGTAAAATTTTGATGGAGTTAAAATTTTGAGAGCGACGTTAATAGCTTGTTTAATCGTTTCAAATTGTCTATATCAATTTGAGCTGACGAATATTAGCTTTTTTCTCTATATTTTTATCATATTTGTAGACCAAAAGATAGTAGTTTTTATAAAGTTCCTTTTTCATCAAATAAGGTCCTTCAAATTTATCACATAGTTTTGCAGAGATTCCTGCATTTTTGTCTGATAATTTGTGAGTTTTGATATATACAACATCTCCTTTCTTCAATTTTACCGTCTTCCATTTCTGCCTATGTAAGTTTGCTCGTCTCTCACTAGAACACAAAAAAGTCTTTTCAATTTGTTTTGAGTCTGGTATCCTATAATCAACAAAATTTTCAATATCCAAAGCTTTCAAAATTTTGTCTGAGATTGGTTTCTTATTAACTATCTCACTGGGTATGCCTCCAATTGACGAATGTTTGGTATCATTCAACCTTTTTTCGATTATGGGAATTACCTTGGGCCACAACCTATGTTTTTGTCCACATGTTAGGCGCAAACAGTCTCCTATCGTTCGCATTACTCTTTCACTAGGGTTGGATTGCGGTGTATAGTAGGCTGTATTTACTACCCGTACATCTTTTTTCTCCCAGTGACAACGCCACGCATATGCCGAAAATGGCGTGCCATTATCGCTCAGAATTTTTCTCGGATAGCCATAACGTTTAGTATATTTTTCCAGGGCTCTAATTGCTGCATTTGTATTGGCTCGTTTTAGTGGGTATAGTCGAGTAAATTTGGTAAATAAGTCCTCTACTACCAAAATGTATGTCATGCCAGCACGTGCTGTAGGTAAAGGGCCATAGAAGTCAACACATAGAGTTTCACCAGGTTTTTTCGCTTTGAGGGTTGTATATTCACCATGATTATGTCTATTTACGTTTTTACTTCTTTGACATTCTTCACACTCTCTCACAAATTTTCGCACTTTTTCGAAAAGGTTTTTACATGTAAATGCTCGGCGTATAATATCATATAATTTTGAACAACCGATGTGAACGTATTCTTTGTGGTAAAATTCGAGCATATCATTCAAAACCTCGTTTGGAATTACGATTCTCCATTTACCATCTCTTCCACAATTGTAAATTAACTTGTTCGAAATTTTGTAATTAGGATCTTTCTTTTTTAATGCTATCTTGATTTTTTCATCGGCAAGTTGAATTTTGCTGAAGTTTTTTAGCTTCAATCTTAACCTATCAAAAATTTTATCTGGTTCAGATTTTGATTTTTTATATTTGCGGGTAGATACCGCAGCGACAACCCCTTCTTCGGTTTTTCTTGTTGCTCTCGATAACATATCTGCAACAATATTCTGTTTTCCTACAATATGCTGTATTTTTACATCGTAATTTTCAATGAATAAAAACCAACGCATTACCCTATCTGGAAGCAGTGGCCTTCGTTTAAGATGCACCAAAGGCTTATTATCTGTATATAGGTCAATTTTACTCCCCGCCAAAATGTAATGGTGCTTTTTTAAAGTAAATACAACCGCTAATAACTCTAATTCCATGATAGGATACCGTGCTTCAGATTTGGATAAAGTTCGACTGCAAAAAGAGATGGGTCTATAACCTTTTCCATCCCACTGACAAACGCACCCAGACACCGCATCTTTGCTTGCGTCAGTGAAGATAACAAACGGTTTTGCAAAATCAGGATGTGACAAAAGGGTATATTGACACAGTAGTTCTTTCAGCTTTTCGAAAGCTTCCTGTTCCCTATGACCCCAGTGAAATTTAGCATTCTTTGCAGTAAGTTGGATCAGAGGTTTTGCAATTTTTGAACAGTAGGGAATAAATGGTCTAAAAAAATTTAGACTTCCAATAAATCTTTGTACATCTTTTACAGTTTTAGGACGTTGGAGATTTCGAATAGCTTCTACTTTTTTGTCGTTTGGTCTGGTGCCTTTGGCATCAACTATAAGTCCTAAATATTTGATCTTGTTTTTTGCAAATTGACATTTTTCTTTATTAATGGTCATACCGGCCTCAGCTATTCTTTCTAGGACAGTATCTATATGAAGAAGATGTTCGTTCCAATCTTTACTCATTATTAGCACGTCATCGACATAACAGATTACGAAATCTAGATCTTGAAGAATTTTTTGTAATGCCGCAATAAATGCAGGCATACTGTCTTTTGTCCCATAGGGAACTCGAGTGAATTCATAAGGTATACCATCATAACTAAAGGCGCAGTATTTTCGGTGACGTTTAGCCAAGCGAATTTGCAAAAAACCATCATTAAAATCTATAGTTGTAAAAAATAACATTCCTTTAAATTTTGTTCTAATAGTTTCGATATGAGGCACTTCGTTTGGATGCATCCAGAGGTATTTATTAAGGGGTTTGAAGTCACCACAGGGCCGGATTTTACCATTACTTTTCTTTGGAAAAGTGAGAGGTATACGATATGTGGACTTAGATCTTTTAATAACCCTGTTTTTTAACCATCTTTTGAAAATAACATCGACTTGAGGTTTATAGTTTCTAGGAACTGGCCTTGTTTTGCACCAAATAGGAGGTGGTTTCGATTTAAATTTAAAATGGTGGACATATTTATTACACCTTCCTATTCCTTTTCGAAAGAGTTTTTTGTGCCTATTTAAGATCATGTCTATATCGAGTTCTTTATTTCCTCCTATATGAAAACTTTCCCCAGACTCTTTGTCAAATAAAATGTAGTCATTCTCCAGTTTGAATGTTACTTGTTTTTTCTTATTTTGTTCACTAATATTACCAACATTATCTATCGCCGGTTTTGGCCAACTTTCGTCTTCTTTAAATTTAATTTCGTGAGTAGTATTTGATATTGGACAAGTAATATTTATAACCTTTTTAGACATAAGTATGTCCATCTTGAATTTATTTATAAATTGCCTACCTAGCAATATGTTGTGATTTAAGTCTTTGATAATGATTGCAGATATTGTATATTCTGTTGATTTATTATGATCCAAGGAGAACCCTAGTTCAATACTTTTAACAACTTTTAACCGCGAGTTACCTGCCGCCTGCTTTAGTTGGATTTTATGGCCTCTACATGATACCTCTGATTTGATTACCTGGGGGTTTTCTCTACGCAACATTTCATAGTAGGAGTCATTCATCAAAACAAACCGACTTCCCGGATCAATCATACTCTTATCAGAACAATTACCTGTATGTATGTTTATCAAAATTGGATGATCCTCCTCATTTTCCCTATTTTCTTCTTTTTTAGGTATAGAAACATTGAAAAATTTTCCCCCATCTTTACCATCTTTGCAGCGTTTATGTTTATTTAGGATTACTTCTAGTCTGTCTTTAATAATCGCCATACCAGATTCGTTCCAATGAACATTGTCTCGATAAAAAGACTCAATGGGTTTTATTCGAATTGTCTTCTCAACCAATGGGTTGGCAATAATTTGCTTACATTTGGCAGGGTTTACAGTTTCTATTGGTGTTACATAATGGGAAAAGGAGTCTAAAACATAAAGTTGAGGATATTTGTTAATCAGAGATCTTATAAAATTGTTCATAGTAAGTAGGTTTTTCCAATAGTCATGTTTGCTTATCATGTTTAGATGTGGAGTTATGGTTGAGACTATAATTAATCGGGTTGAATTATTAGCGAACAGTAAATCAAGAAGTTCTTCGTAATCATTTTGCCAGTCAGCAACATCCAACCGGAGCTTAGAGACATCGTTCGCTCCTATGATGATAATGACCTTATCCGAACTTAATGATGAATTAGTTTTAAACTCATCTAAGAGGTACCTCAGCCTATATCCACCTTGACATAGTTTGAATTTGTCTTTAGTTCTATTTGGGAATGTGGCTAAATCTCTACCAATAGAATCTCCCAAAACTTGAAAATTATTATAAAATAAAGGCGTATTTATTTTTTCATTTACATTTGCTATTGTGGATTTTCTCCGAAGTACCTCACCTTCTAGTTTTCCGATTTAGGAGTCTCCGAATGTTTAGACTTTGAAGAAAGAACTGAATTTGATCGACTACGAGATTTACTTCCCCCTAGTTTAACATGATCTTTGTTTAGTTTTTTGTCTTTATCCTCACTCGGATTTTCGCGACTACGATTGTTTCTTTCATATTTGTCTCTACGACTTACATGTTTTGATCTATCCTTTAAATCATCATAACTACGACGACTACCCTCTCGATTCCGGGAGGCCGAATCCCTGCCTCGATATGACCAGTCTCTTTTTCTATACCTAGGTGTTAGTTGCCTAAAAGGTGTTAAATCCCTGTCTCTAGGAGTGGCAGACTTGCCAGAATTTCTACTCTCATATGACCTATGTGAATTATTAGACCTACTACGAGACGAGCCTCGCGATGTCCAGCTTTTGGCTGAACTACAATTTGAAGAAGAAGAGTCAGATCTCTCGCGGTATTGAGATCGAGATCTCGATTTAGATCGATAATTACCACGACTATTTTCTTCTTTCCTACGTTCTTTATACGATTTCTCTATTGCCTTTATTTTATCGAGTAATGTCAACTTTTCATGTTCTTTTCCATATAACGATAATGGCATAAAATATTGCATCGGAACTTTTGTGGATAAATCCTCTATATTGCTTTCGTAAGTAGCAGTTGAGTTACCTTTAAGACGCTTTAGCCAATAAACCACAAAATCGTATACAGATTGGCCACTATACTCAGGATATTTAACCGAAGAGAATTTGTGATGCTCCTGAACTTGTATCTTTTTTGACCAAAATTTTTCCAAAAATTGTTTTTTAAGGCCATCATATGAGGTACTTTTCTCTAACGTTTTTACCCACTCCTCTGGTTCACCATCTAAAGTGGCTCGTAAAGCCAATATCCGATCACCTTCAGTTTTACAATAAGGCAGACTTCCTGATTCTAACTCCTCCAAAAAGTTGAAAGCTGATCTTCGATCTTTTTCGCCATACCAAGGCTTCACTACCTTGCACGCCGCAAATTGGTCTTTCATATGTTTAGGAAGATTCATTGAAATATTTAAATCGTTTTCATTAAAGTTGAAAATATCAGACCATCTTTTTGTACTATGTCCCTGCGGATCTATTAGCATATCTCCCCACTTTTGTTCAAAAGTTTTCAACCTACGGTCGTTATCTTTTTTCATATCTTCGATTATTTTTTCATTTTCCTCTTTCATCTTTTTTAGGGCCTCGTTGAGGATTTTTTCATTTTCAGCCTTTATAAGTTCGATTTTTTGATCAACTTTCAACCCAAATTTTTCCAACAACGTCTCTACATCCCCTAACGTAAACGATGGTATTTCTTTTCCATTTGCCGTAGTCATCGTAGAGCTACCGTCTAGACTTTTTTCAGGTGATATTTCTAATAAAAATTCGCTATCCGAAGATGTTTGGTTAAGAATATTACAGTTATCTCGTATACCTTTTAATGCGTTCTGTTTTGCAGACCGCATGAAAATTTACCAGAAAGTTTTAGTGATTTGCCAATTTTATATACAATAATAATACCAAATACCCAAATAATAAGATAAATTAATTGCCCTAGGCGAAAGAAAACAAGGCAAAATCAATTGCACTTGCAGAATAATAATAATAATAATAAAAATCAACAGGCACTCAGCACATTCACTCAAAAAATTAGATAAAAAAAATTACTCATGCAACTGATACGTGGATGAAATAATTAAACAGATCGATAATAATAGTAGACGATTAATTCACTGTAGGACAGCAATACAACCAAGTAGAAGGAATAAGTAGGTAAACTGTTCTCATATGAATAGGCAAGGTCACGGTCGGGAAAGGGAAACAAAAAGGGTACAGCGAGAGAGAAAAAAAATTTTTTACTCTCATAGCAATATTTTTTCTATTGGGAAGTTTACTTGTTAGATATGGCAGTTTTATCGGATTGCATTATGAATTAAATATAGGTAACGAGTTACATGTTTATCTGCGTGAAGGTACATCATCATCTTATCTTTCTCAGTCTATACGTAACGCATTCGGGTAATATGATACCTTCCACACAGTAAAGTACACGCGCTAAAATACGCAACACCATTCAACATGTCCATCAGCGCTTCAATTTTCAATGATTTGATAGATTATCACTGATAAGCTTACCTTTCATAGTACTTAGCAATCCAGACCAATTGAATGGGTGAATATCGATACCTGCTAGGATATCGCGCCAGCAAACAATTATAGTCCAATCAGCCCATACTGATCGAAGTATTTAGACCCGATTCGGATTGTATACACTTTTCGGCCATAGTGTATACCGAGCGCAAAATATTCACAAAGACAGACACGATCATAAAGTATATGTATAAACACGCGTACAACACCATGCAAAAATTTTCATCCCTACCTATACGAGTTAACTACATCAGATAACAATACCGACGACATACATCTTTACACCTCTATTCCAACCTCCCTATGGTAAAACTTCTGCCATATCGTTATTAAAATTTGTAAACTTCGCCAATGTACCTATCTTTAAACAGTACTTCATTGATAGTGTAAGTCTTATGTGTAATAGTTGACAAAGAATTTTTTTAAAAATGCCAAAATGCACGACTAGCGTTAGAAAACAAAATTTTGAGCCAAGAAGGTTTTTTGAGGTTCGGCCCTTTAGCAGAACCACGTTGGGCGCCACTTTGTACTATTGTTTTACAAACGTGACCATTTTGGTCACAGTACGTGACGTTACATCACGTACAAGAACTAAAGTTTACACTACCATTGAATGGTATAATTTGTTAACCCATTTTAATAACCTCCCTACCCCCCCGACCGTAACCTAATACGGCCTTTTAGTGGTTAGCCATTAGGCTAACACGTACGATAAATAAATATATAAATAAATAAATGGATAGGTAAATAAAAGAACTAATTCCTGGTTTACACCAACAAATATCACTCTACACACGGATCATACATATACACGGAACCAAACACACGAAAAGACTGCCAAGAGGCTCACTTGATACACATCGAGCTCGTCTTCTTATCATTTCCCTACTTTCCTTTCTCGTCTCTCTCATTGTAATGTACATAATGTACAATGTTACACTAGTCGGGCGAAATACATACAATATCCCTTGATAACCAGAGGAGTGAAGAAGTTGGACGAGATGACGAGAGAGACAAGAGTATTAGGAAGTACGAGAAAAACAAGAAAGAAATTAAAGAGGGTAAAGAAGGTTCAAAACTTTCTTAAAAGGGGAGACTGCCAATAACACTTCTTCTGCTAATAGCGCTTCTTCGCTTGATTCGTCTCGAGGTATTTTCTGTCATTACTTGATTCTGATCGAAATAAAGAAAGAGATTTTATTAAGAGAGATTGACTGCCAATAACACTTCTTCTGCTAATAGCGCTTCTTCGCTTGATTCGTAGACATCATAGGTACTTCCATCTTCGTAAAAATGTTTTCAAGTGCTCGATGGCCAACTCCTGCCACCATGGCACCAGCAACTGCAGCCGTGTTTATGTTCATTCTGTGTGCCGAAGTTTCAATTGCAGAAATAACGTTTTCGTTGTAACACATGTTACATTGCAAAGTAATAAAGGTGTCTAAACCAATCCGTTTCTGTTTTGTAGGAAAAACATTTTCCATACCACAGCCGAATAACTCAGCATGTGTGAAATTTCTCATCTCTTCCATAACATGTCCAAGAGTAGCGATGCAGTTTCCATGCCCGTGGAAAGGAACTGATTTCGTTTCATCTTCAATCATCAAGTCGGGAAGAGGAGTGGCCATGTCATCTGAGTTTTCATTTTCAACCGAACTATGTTCACTTTCTCTTGTTAGTCTTGATCCACTCTTTTCACCTTCAGTATGAGCACATTTTTTTGAATGTTCTTTGGAGTCAGTTGATTCCATTTAATACACTAAAGCAACATCCTGTTCTTTAGGGTCAGTTGATCCCATTTCACATACTGAAGCGACATCCTGATCTTCTATGTTTTGATTGGTTGGGAGTGGAAGTCACAAGTGAATCACTTGACTTACTCCGACGTTTTGCTGCAACAGCACACATTCAGCCTTTTCGGGCATATGGTTTAGATTTTTTGTACTTTTTTTTGGAAGACGCAGAGTATGTGGAAGAATCTACTTCGGTTTGAGTTGTCGAAGTTGTTCTGTTGAAGGAATTACCGCCACTATCCAAATTGATGGAATCATCAGAATGGATAAGATTATCTAATTGAGTAGTGTCGCTTGTAGAGGTCATTCGAAGTTGCATTTGTAATTTTTTGTGACAGTCATCAAAGTTAATATTTAGAGTTGGTGAAGGCAATGTTTGAAGGGAATGCTGTAGTGAGAGAATGACAGTATAATGCCCTCCATCCCCATCAGTGAGGTATAAATTTATACCCCTCTCATCATTAATTTCTCCTTCTTGAGGGGCGGAATGAAAATTGGGTGAACTTTTTTGCTTGCAGCTTTATATATTAGAGATATGTATGAGTATGAACCAATTTAGCAACATGGATAAAGAAAAGTAAGCTTACTTTGCCGCCATTAAGTACTCATTGTACTCCCATTCCGCTTTATCCAGCAGCGGAACTATATTTTCCTGGATATGGGAGTAGTACTTTTTAAGGTCGCGATCGCTTATCCGCTTGAATTCTTTCTTTTCGTTGTTCAAATTGAATTTTGATAAGTTGCATTTTTTGTTGACAATGCGTCGCCACATGTTTCGAAAGGTGTCAACATTAAACTGGAAAGCGGCAAACTGTGTGTGTGATGGATGCAACTTTCTCCCTGCTACGCTCAGATGGCCTAAGAATGAATTTTTCAAAGGTACCAATATGTATCCATTATTGAAACAAACCAAATTCCAAACTAAGAGTACCTAAATAATGATAACATGGAGCTCTACCAACCAATTAACAGGCGTATCTTATCCAACACATAAGGAGATTTGTAGCGGTGGCTCATCATTCTGGCAAGTTGTGGGATCACCTCCCAGTGCTTCTTCTCAAACATATTTCTCAACTCCAGCGTGTTGACCTTTCTTATGGAGCGGAAATTCACTAGGAGGCGACCCGCCAGCCGCAGTTCAGCTCTCAAAATATTGAGCTGATCTTCCTTTTTTGAATTATGAAGTCCTTTTTCGGGGGAAATCCCTGCAAATCGGATTTTCGCCAATTCGCCGATTAACGGATCGTTCTTCACAGCAACGAAGACATCGTCGTTCCTATGTACAAGAATAAAATCATCTGAGTATTTATAGTAAGTATAATATGGCAAAGCATAGGAAATATATCCTAATTGTCAATTTGTATCCAGTATAAAACCACACTTACAATGTGCGCTCTGTAAAGATTTTGTCAAAAACGGTAGGTTCAGGAACATCTTCAGGTCCGGAGTCGGCCTCGACTGGTCCGGAGGCAGCCTCGACTGGTCCGGAGGTAGCCTCGACTGGTCCGGAGGCAGCCTCAGCAGTCTTGCTACATTTACAAATTAAATAGGTACTTAGTTATACTCATCAGTAGGTAGTAGATGAAACATACGTGTAAAAATTAAAATAACCGCGTGTTTGTCTGCAAACCTTGTATAATTGGGCGAGGTTTTCCCTCCCATGCGCGTGGAAGTCGGAAGGTTTTCAGCCAAGTCGATCACTTGAATCAAGTTGGTAAAAAAGGTAATATTACGTGTTACGTGTCCCAACTCCTCTGAATAAGCCATTAGGCACCAGAGGTTTGGGACTTACGTTGTCACTTGAAACTCTCAAATTAATTTTCCACAAACCATTTGATTTTGAGGATGGAGAATTCACATTCGACCTCCAGGAATGATTACTGAGTAGTTAACTCAGTGGTGACAAAATCAACAGTCAGGGATGAAACATAGGGGTGTGGGGAAAGAATGAATCTCCCAATACCGCTCCCCATATTGACGCATTCGACAAATATTCGGCAAATTTAATGTAGATTTCACCTACGGCAAGGCCAACTTTTGAAATATTGGCCAACATTTTTTAATCAAAAATAATTTCATTTCACTTCTTCAATTATTAATTTTTGAAAACGTTTGCTCTCGCTTCGCTCGGGCTCATTTGTTTTTCGATTCAAATTATCGTATCTGATGTTTTTTTTTTTTTTTTTTTTTTTTTTTTTTTCCCCTGGTTTTTTTTGGTTTTTTTTTTTTTGTCA
>FIZV01079969.1:0-11912 GCA_900050545.1 Trionymus perrisii
AAAAAAAAAACTAAATCAAAAAAAAAAAAAAAAAAAAACGAAACGAAAAAAAGTAATCAATTAAAAAAAAATAATAGAAAATGACGAAAGTAGCCCATTCGGTAATTTAATTTTTTTCAAAAGTGATAAATTTTGAGATGAAATTCTGAAAATCGGTTTATTCGCTGAAGTCAATCCCCACAGTTGACTAATACCACCTTTGAAGTAATCTGAAGCCTCTAGCACAAGTTGACTTTTCTCCAGGGCACTGGAAACGCTCTAGACTGCACTATAAGCAATTTCGGCAGCTAAAAATGTAATCCTAGCCTTAGTGTGGTACCATTAGTCGATTAGCACAGTTGACCCCAAACTCTGAGGTGACGAGCTATCAGGTGGATTTTTTTATAAATGGAAAATCTTGAAATTGTAACTTTTTTTGAAGGCTCCAGATTGCTTCGAAAATGATTCTAATCAACTCAAAGAATGGAGCTCAGTATAAAACCCAATTTTCAGAATTTCATCTCAAAACTTATGCATACTTGATTTTTGTGAAAAAAAAAACTTATTGATTCATCGATGGGCTATTTTTGCCATTTTCAAAAATTCGTAAAAAATCGAAAAATCAACTTCGACAGCTCAAAATTTGGTTATGAGGTCAGGGTGACATGCTCTTTCAGTGAGCCAAATTTTAGTTCAATCGGAATTGAAGAGTTGCCAAGATTCCCTTGTCAGCTGAGAAAAAATAAGAAATTGGAAAAAATTGGGAATATTGTTCTTGACCTTTGAACAGGTTGTTTAGAGGAAGAAAAAATCCAACATAGGCCTGACTTCCTAAAAATTCACATATCCGAGGTTAATTGAAGAACGCAAGGGAGAAGTGAGCCTCTGGCTTCGTTCACTTCAAAAATTAACAACAAAATTTTCCAAATCAACAATACACTCGGTGAAACTCGAAGGCCTATGATAAAACTTCAAACAGGGCACAGGTTTTCGACTTTCTAAATGAAAACTGCCCTCAGTATAACTAGATTAAAAAATCTGCTAATCTTCTACTCACTAATTAGCCAAAACTTGAAGACTTTGCCAAGTTTGAAAAGCATAATGGACTATTTAGACGTACTTACATAGAAATTCTAATCCGAAATCCGATTCAACTTTACCGAACACCTAGTACAACGAAAAGACTTACCCAATAATACCTACACAGTATACTACTAGTATAAGAAGAAATAAGACGTGCTTGACCATCGGCTATTAAGCCGACCCTTCAATTAATTAACAATTCGTTCATTATGCTGCGAATCCTTTAGTATCGCGTTCAACATTTTGTGTGAGACGTAAACGACTTATAAAGGAAATATTGTGAAAATTCAGTTCCGTCCGACCAGGACCAATGGAAGTGTTCGAACCTCGATCCGAATAAATTATATCCCAAATGACCCTCGAAACTTATATTTAATATCGCCGGCAGATTGCAAACGATGAATACAATGATTTGAGCAATTCCATCGAGACTGGCAAACTTTTTAGCGCATTATGGTGGGAAATTACAACGCCTGAGCTGTGTTATAATTTAAAATTCCTAAAAACATTTCCATCTCGCAGCATCCGAACGCCTTTCAAGCAACTTCTGCAAATTTACCGATACCTACTGGACCGTACAACAGTCTTACAACGCGTACCTACCTAAGCTGTTCATTAGGTACCTATACATATCAGCTTCTTTTTTTCTTCATTGTCTCCTACACATTTATTTTTTCCCCCTACACACTCGAGTGGCACTAAAAATCAAGACACCGGATACTATAAAATCTATTTTATTACATGACCGCGTGTGGCACACGGCGCAAGCCACATCGAATGTATTTTCCGATCGAATTCCCACAGTTGAACGTCACTTTTGAAGATTGCTTATTTTTCAAAACACCATTTTATAAGTTTGACACATCGCACGCGGTTTATTATTTCAAAATCAACTAACACGTAACACCAGCCGCAGCCGCAGCCGCGTACCGCGGTACAGCGCGTACGTACGGTTCGTAAGGGCGTACCAACAGTCAAGAAATTGTCTTCGCTAAGTGAATGATATGACGTATGGAAAGTGAAAATGACGTGTCCAGAAATATAATGGATCGTCTACGATAGAGATTTTCATCTCTAGGGATAATCCTCCCAGTGAATTACCAGATAACGGTTTTATATTCTACATTCAGATGGTTTTTTCTTTTTTCATTTTACTTTTTTGCGGCAGTCGCAATCGCTGCCGTTTCCCCACCATACTTCGTTGTTATACGTATAACTAGCTCTCAATCAGAGGTTACCACGAACAGCGAATTATGCTCGTTTTCATTTCCAAGTTTTCAATTGATTGATGAAGATACCTAACCTACCTACAACATTGGTCAAATGTTACGCCTTTCGTGTACCGCAACTCAAAATATGCCACAAATCAAATACTTCGTCGAATATCGATAATCTTTAGAATGGATTAGTTATGATTTATTATTGTAGACTATGGTATGAGTTTACCAGGCATGAGGCCTTCTGCAAACTGTTAATGTAAAGGCAGTTATCGCCAAAAAAACGTATAGAAATATGATCGCTCAGATAGTTAACAAGTATACCTAACTAATCTTCGAGTATGAGGCTCGTATTTCTATACATACGCTTATTGATGTTCTACATAAATGTCCTTATCTGTGGAACATAGAGAACATGTGCGCATATGGTCTTCGTTTCGCTTACTAGGTATATACTTAGCACGAGAAAGAAAAAAAATTCAAGATCATCCCTAACCCCTACAAAGTATATAAAGTATCCCTTCTCGATCGAGAGTGAAGTTATATGAAATAGGTACTTAAGGTAAAGTACCAGTTGTGAACATTTTGATTTGCTTGATAGTAACACCCAATCAGTGAGTAGGTCCCTACAGGCAGTACCGCAATATTGTATCAAAATCGTTTCAAGCAGAATTTTTTGAAAGAATTAAAAATTTTTAAATAATTTATTCCAATGAATTTTTTGTAGCAAGAAATATTTTTTCGAAATTTTATGAAAAAATGTCAAGATTTTTCGCAGAAAATTTTTCCAAGATGATTTGTTATGAAAAAAAAAAAAAAAAAAAATGAAAAGATTCTTGGATTTTTTTTCAAAAAAAAAAAAAAATCATTTTAGGAGGAATGAAAAAAAAGTTTCAAGGATTTTTGATTTTTTTTATCCAGAAAAATTATAAAAATATTATTTTTGTTTTGAGAATCTTCTCTCATGAGAATTTCTCCCACATCATTTTTTTCTTTAAAAAAATTTTTAATTTTATCAGAATTATTTGATATCAAAATATTTTCTTTTAGCAAATTCCTTCCCAAGAAGATTTTTTGCATGAAAAAATATTTCCAACTAATTTTGGGATATACTTAGAAAAATTTTCAAGGATTTTTTTTTCAAAATGATGTTTTTCAAAAAAGTACATATTTAGAATTTTTTAAATGGAATTGCTAACTTTTTTCAAAAATTTATTATTTATCGGGTGTCAAATTTTTGCAATTTCAGGCAAGGTCACCTTATCAATATTTTCCAAAAAAAAAATCGAAAATATTTTGCAGAAATACCTTTGAGAATATTTTTTAAAAACTTTTGTTTTGAAAAAAGTTCAAGGGAAATATTGCGAATATCTTTGTCTTTGTTCTTTTTAAATTTTTACAAAATTTTTGGTAAGACTATAATTGGGAAAAGTTTTTTTAAAAAACCGGTCTAAGTAATTACAAAGATTTTGCAATATTTTTTTTGCAATTTTTCAAGTGAATTCTTTTGCAATGTTATCAACTTTAAAAAAACCAAAATCATTTTTAGAATATTTCAAACTAATTTTACAAATTTTTAATAGGTACCTAATTAAAAAAAAAAATATGACATCATTTTTTTTTAATTTGGACTACCCAGGTAATCTAAATTTGATGGAATCGAACCTAGTTTTACTTTTTCTAGGCGAGCCTGTCATTTACTTGAAGAAAAGTATTTTTTCGATCAAAAAAATAAATAGGTACATCTACATACGTAACTTGAATAAAATAACACATTTCCTAAAAAAAAATATACGACTTTTATAAATTCGACTACTAGATTCAATTCTAGGCATCGATCGATGGCTTGAATTAAGGAAACTTTGTCGGATACATTCGGCTGAGTCAAGATTGAATGTCAATTGTAGGGAACTTTTTCGAGAATTTTTCTCAAGGATATGGTAAAAAAGACCATTGTTTGATAGAGATCGAGTCAGAAATGTCTAAATATTCCAGTATTTCATAATAAATTTCAGTTTGATCGGAATTCCGCCAGTAGATAGGTACTTAATAACTTACCCAGAACAACCGATGATATAATCTGGCTATTTTGGTTTTCATGCCTTCCAGCAGCATCCTCGATGATTTCAAAAATGGTAAAATTTGATAGGAAATTTCTCGTCAACTTCTAAACAAACAAAATTGAGAATAAATTGAAATCAAAAAACTTACATAAGGTAAAAAAAAGAACATAAGTAATTTAAAAATTAAAAACATAAAAAAGAGAGAACACAAATCACGTAGGAAAATCGATGAATTGTCTTCAATTTTTATTTTCTTATGATTATGAATAAAAATTGCATATTTATAGAAAAAAGCCATTTAACTCGAACCTCGAATAAAAACTATTTAAAAATTGAATAGGTATTTATAAAACATGAAAAACCTACACAAATTCAGAACACGATGAAAAAACTCGAGTTTCAAAAAAAAAAATCAAATCTTCATCAACATTTACCAAGCGTCGAAATCAATCGGGAAAAAAGATGGATCTTCGATAGGTGGTTTTATTCTTTTAGATGAGGCAGCAAATTAAGGGATGGGACAATTTCCTCGCTATTCTATAAAAATATTTTTGAAAGAAAGAAAATCAAACCTGGAAACTTTCAACACACCTTAAAAAATTACTCGTATTTTTTGAAATGAAATAATGTCAATATTTTCCCTCGAATTTAGCCTAAAAATCAAAATCAGCAGTGAAAATAACTTCGAATACACAATTTTGAATTTTGGATCCTACATTTATTCACTCGTATATATTTTTTATGATTTCAATTTTTTCAGGATTTTCAAAGGTCCTACCAAGAAATTAAGAATGTATAGCGTTGGTCTAGGTACATCATTCTAGGCCAGCTATGGCTCAGTTCCTACGCCTGAAAATGTAATATTATTGCAGGCCATGCCTTAAAAACATCGAATGATTAATGATGGTGATGGTACCTAATTCTGTAGGTACCAAATTACCAATAATATGTTCCTTTGATCGAAAAACCAAAGAAATAGTTTGTTAATAACTCTTTGTTCTCATCAAAATGATGTCCTATAACCTGTAAAAATGTAAGGCATATAGGTACCTAATCATTTTTCTTTGATAAATTCAGAGCCCTGTTTTCCCCACTTTGTATGGAGAAGTATTTTGGAGCTTCCACTTGAATTTTTCTCAGTATTTACATCAACCTGACGATGTAGTGAGGAACGAGCCAAAATTATTAGTTGGTCCTCACAATAAATCACTCAAAGTCAATGAAGTATCTTACATTGAAACCTACTACCACACAAATTGATTTCTTTTCAATGCTAGCCTCAATCTTTAGCCTAACAGCTTGTAGTGTTACGACATTACTATAGTCTAGATATCTTTATTATTATTACTCTTCAAATACTTATTTTCAAATGGAAAGAGATTATACGAACGAAAAGAATATTTAATTCTTCAAATAAAATAGGTGCAAAAGCAAATCTCATCAAAATTCAAATAAAAATCTACATATCTAATGTCGAAATGAAAAAAATTTCCCCAATGAAACGAATTTAATTACAAATTTTCTCATCGTTCATTTTAGCCACGTATTTTCATTTTATTTGATTAAAAATAAATGAAATTTGAATCATACTGAACAAGTAGCCTAAAAGTAGGTACGTAATTTCAAATAATCTTCTAAAAAAGGCAAATTCGTGAAATTCAATTTTTACAATTCCACAGAAAGACGATGGTGGGGAAGGGAAATATGCCATCGCAAAGTGAAAATTAAAAAAAAAACATCGTATTTGAGAATCAAAAATCTAATTAAAATCTTTTTCTCAAATACTGGAAATTCGATGCAAAAAATACGATCAAAACCATTATTTTAGGTAAAAAAAGACCTAATTTTAGCCAAAAACTCTTCCCCATTAACCTATTGTCTAATTTAACACAAATTTGGCACATTTGATTGAAAAATCTATCAAGAAATTGTCAAAATTTTCCAACATCTAACAATTTTTTGCTATAAAACATAGTACGTATTTTCCACTTTTCCAACGAGCCAATCCACATTAGAGTTCTTAACCCTCCACACAGTGGCATTTTCCACCTTATTTTTAAAACTCTGAAATTTTCTCAAAATGAAAACAGAAAATGCCACGTAAAAATACGAAAAATTGCCCCCGTAGAATGCGAAAAAATTGAATAAAAAGGAGAACCTCTTTGCGTCGTATCATCGGGCACACTGCGTCTCTCAGTCCCGTCGGTTTCCAGCGTCAAGAGATTTAAGATTGGCTGAAACGAGTCAGCGAAATCCCTAACTATTGGTGGACAGCAGCGAAAGGCCGTTTGCGGGGCGTGGTCTCTAGAGGTGCGACGTCCCTTTAGTGACGTCGCAGTAGAATTTTCCTTTAGTCCCTGCCGCTTTAGTCGTACTCGCATCCGCTGTTATCAGTAGCTCCCTTGGCGCGAACCATCATACTATATTCGTCCGACACTCGGGAGATTTGGCTTCGGATACAATTCACCGCGGAGTTATTATACGTATAACGTTCCGGAACGTATGTTCGAAACCGGTTGCTCGTATTTTTTTTTCTCTCACATATCGTACCCTTCGCTAGTTCGTCCAAAAATATGGTGTTTTTTTGACTCGTTACAAAAAAAATTAACGCAAGTTTCGCATCGGATTGTAGCATACACGAATCCGCGTAGTTAAACCGCGATAATCGAACAGAAAAGCCACCGTCGCCGGCTTTCAACTCGTCAATTACGTTTTTTTTCCTCTGTTTCGAGTGAGTCGAGATCACGGTACTCCCAACGGAGCCCTCGGTAGATCTAGGTCGCAACACTTCTGGTACTTTTTGGGTCGGATCAGAAGTGGAGTGCGGATACACTACCACTGCGTCCCCATGGCCGTCGTCGCTGGGACTGCCGGGATCCGTAGAACTGGATCCGGTAGCAGCCGCGGCCTGGGGACGGAAATTCTATACGCCTCCGGGCAGTCGCATGTTTCCTGGCCTGCATCATCATCATCAGGATGGCAGCACTGCTGGATTACATCACCATCATCATCACCATCATCAACCTAGAGGACCTGCTGTTACCAGCGGACTCAAGGAAGAGCCGTTGTCCGGATCGCAATTGGCTGCCAGGTCGTGGATGCAACCTGGAGTCGATCATACCAGGTAGGCTGTCTTCTTAATTAACAAAATTTATCTATGTTTATACATTTGAAGCATGTTCAATTGATCGTGTAAGTTAATTCAAGTCCATCATGAATCTTTTAGAATAGATTAAAATGGACGAAGAATAGGTTGTAAATTACTAAATTAGGTATAAGAAATTAGGAGGGGAGGAGAAGAGGAAATGAAAACTTGAGAGTAAAAAATTGGACTAATGTTAAAAAAATAAAATTTGAAAATGTTGATTTGCCCCAGCAACTTTTGCAAGACCCCTGGGCCCCTCCCCCTCTCAAAAATAATTGTGAGAGAAGTAAAATAAAAAATTCAGAATAATTTCATTGGAAAAGAGGAAGAAAAATTACTTATAACGAAATATATAATATGTATATATAAATAAATACAAATAAAATTATATTGTCATTTCAAGGTTCCCTTTTGAAAATGTAGACTTTCCTCAGCAACTGTCCTACGACCTTCTGAGCCCTCTCTATCCCTCCAAAAAATACTTATGAGAGAAGTGAAATAAAAAATTCAGAGTAGTTGTACTGGAAAAGGAAAAAAAATTGAAAAATTATTACTAAAAAAATAATTAAGATAAATGCCTATAAAATTATGATATGTAACTAATTTTATTGCCATTTCAAAGTTCACGTTTGAAAATTTTGATGTGATCCATCAACTTTTCTACGACCTCCTAAGCCCCCCTCCCCCTGAAAAATACTTGTGAGAGAAGTGAAACAAAAAATTCAGAATAATCTTATAAAAAAAGATGGAAAAAATTATTAAGTATTAAAAAAACAATTCAAAAAAAAAATATAAATACACCTATAAATTATATTCACATTATTAGTAAATTTTTCCTTGCTTCAATAACTTTTTTACTACCTCTTGAGCCCTCTCCTCGAAAAAAAAAAAAAACAAGGAAGGAGTAAAATAAAAAATTCAGGGAAGTATAGGTGGATGATAAAAAATGAGTTAAAAATGTAAAAAAAAAATTGATAATTTGTTCAATTATCAAATAACACCATTTCACTCCACCAACCGATTTAGAAATTCATTTTCATCGAATTTTTATCGCAGAAAAAAACATTGGTTCACAAAGTTTTTCATTAAAAAAAAAAAAAAAAAAAAAAAAAAAAAAAAAAAAAAAAAAAACAAGGTTTTAACGGGCCAAAAATTTTTTTTAAAAAAAAAAAAAAAAAAAAAAAACAGAAGAAAAGAAAAATACACAGGTTTTAAGTGGACCGAAAAAATTATCATTCAACTTGCCACTATTACTTTCATCGCAAACCCCTCCCCTTGCCAAAGAAATAAAAGTGATTTCCGAAAATAAAAAAATAATTTCCTTGAAAATCCTCTTGTTACGATGAAATCGGAGAAATAGAAGATTAAAACGCACTTTCCATATTTGATTCAATAATAAATAAAGAAAAAAAAAGCAAAAGCAAAAGGATAGGAAAGGAAAGAGAAGGAAAAATAATGCAACGAAAAGCGATCTCTAACGGAGGTAATAGCAAATACGACGAAATTTTATAACAAATCGTTTGGGAATACATCACGTTATGACGTTATAAATTACTGTAAGGAAAAAACCGGAAAATTCTAAACCCGAAGGGGGGAAAGTTAATTGTGAGTTTTACTCACGGGGGAAAATTCTTCGAAAAACTTTCGAATTCTGTTCTTTTTTCACGTTTTAATGAAATAAACGAATAGAAATCTGAATAATTTAAAAGGTACCTGACGACTTTTGATTTGTGAAAAGGACTGAACAAATATAAAAAGGGACCAACGACTACCCCGTCTTTTGTTCGGGTACAAAAAATAATATAACGGATTCAAAACAAAAAGCGAAGGTAACTCTAATAGAGATTTTTTTCCCTCGCTGCAGTGTGTATAACGAAGCAAGTAGCGGAAATAAAAAAAACTTCGCGATGGAAAAACAAAAAAAAAGGTACACAAATAATGTCGGATAGTACGTGAAACAATTTCCTTTAAATGGTTTCCAAAATTTTTTTAAATCACGAGTGTTGAAAAAAAAATCTCGTTTCGTTTTCCTTTTTTTTTCTTCTCGTTATTTATTTTTTGATTTGAAAAAAGAAATGCTTTATTCGTTTAAATGAAAAATTATTTCAAATGCGAAAGCATAACTATCAAATATTAATTTTTCCCATCGGTGATTTTTTTTTTCTTTTAAATTAAGTATAGGATATTTATGGAATTGTTAAAATTTTACCAACCTATAAATCATAAGACCTATACTCGTACCATATATTTTTGTAAACTTTTAAAACACGAAAAAAAATCCACACTTTCTCTGAAAATTGCATCACACAGCTACTCGTCTCTTCATCATCGAGTTATAAAAATAATAAAATATAAAAATAAAAAAATCTTTCAAAACGAGAGATCCCATTCATACGTCTATGTACACAGCGTACAATATACCTATGAAGAAAAGACGGTTTACAACAGTTTGAAATAATGTTTATATAATCAATATTAGAAGTATTATTCGAATTAGCCCCCGCGATGCGAAAGCATACGTAGAACTAATCGAATTAGGGCTCGTAATTCAATTTTGGGGCTTAAAACAAACACGAAAAGTGACTCTCGATTGGGGTTTATTTTCATAACGTGTACACGAAATCGAGTGGCGGGTTAGCTTTTTGAACTAAACCACTCGAAATGGATTGCCATGGTCAAAATATGAGAATATATTAGGCCTATAAACGCTTTACGTTTAAATGTTTCACGTATTTATCGTCGGTTTAACGCGTTAATAATAATCAAACGCAGGTCGCGATTTACTGCGAAATTTCCTTTTACGAATGGGTAGTCGTTTTTTGCCTACCCTGCCCCTGAACGCCTAGCCTATAATATCTCTTGCTTGTACATCGTTTCCAACGCTACGCCATCGTGTGTTTCTTTTGTTATAATGTAGTTTTTGGCGAATTTTCAAAATTATTCCAACGTGCCGTGTACTCGACGAAAAAATTCGCCATAAAAAATTGCAATTTCTCGCCGTACCGTACAAACACACCAAACACGTAAAGTAGATACATTTTCCCGCCAAAAAAAATACCATATGACGAAACGCATTACTCTCAGTTCATTAGTTTTTGTCATTTACCACATCAAAATCCACGCGGTCATTTATAAACGTCAAATTCGCCTTTTTTCTCTCTCTCCACTGTCCGCAAACCTATACTCCTTTATGTTTCACAGACGGAAAAAAAGGATATGTGTATCGGCGAATTCGATTTTTTAACTCATTCACAAGCTCGATACGAAATATACTGCAAGGGTAGATACTTCAAATACCGTTATTTTAACTTCGTGAATTCGAGACGATTTCTTTCTCCTTTTTTCTTTTACGATACAAATTTACGAAAGTGCATGTTCGTGCGAGTACGTATGGATTTGTTTTTTGCCTCTCCTTTCTTTCGAAATATCTCATTTGCAAAGACGTTCGGGAAAAAATAGGCCTATCGTTTTTCAAATTTTTTTAATAGAACCTATCAGAATATTTAATAACTTTCAGACTAACTTTATATTTTTAAATGTTGTCACTTTTTAGTACCTAAATAAAAAAACTGAAAAAATTGAAATTTCATAAAAACTGGAAAAAATTAAAACCATTCGCTGCAGCTAATTATAATATTAAAAAAATTGCAAAAATTGCAAAAACGGAATATTTGAAAAAATGACAAAATCGGGAATATAAGAGATACTATGACATAACAAAATCATGAAAAAAAAATTGAAAAAAATGATATAATGGGTAACTAATTGAACTACCTAGGTAGGTAGGTAGATAGTAGGTACCTAACCTAATTAGCAAAATTACAAATTAAATAAAATGAACAAATTTTGGAACATTAGAAAATTCTATAAAATTATAGAAACTCACAATGTTCTGAATAGGTAACTAAAAAAATCAGAAAAATTGATAACTATAAATACTTGAAATATTTAATAATGAAATATTTGAAAAAATTAAGAAGTCGTGAAGAATTGAAAAATTTGAAGGAAATTAAAAATTTTCAAGTTTCAGAGAAACTAAAAAGTTGGAAAAATGAAGAAAAATATTTCAAGAATATTAAAAACTTCATATACTTAAATTAAAAATCATAAAAAAAATCGAAAAATTTTAAAAAATTAAAAAATTTAAGAAACCTCAAAAAAAAAACAGAATTGAAAAAATGGAATACTTGAAAAGATTAGGAAGTCACGAGTAATTAAGAAATTTGAAGCTTAAAAAAATTTGAAAAATTGAGGAATTTCGAAAAACTTAAAAATTTTATATTCTTAGAAAATTATAAAAAAATCGTAAAACTTTGAGTAAGTAATTTGAAAAAAATACAGATTAGTGAACATTTTACAATTTCGGAAAATTATTCGATCAAAAAAATTAACAATTTTTAAAAGTTCAGTAATTTGTTTTAAATT
>FIZV01080004.1:0-14758 GCA_900050545.1 Trionymus perrisii
TTTTTTTTTTTTTTTTTTTTTTTTTTTTTTTTTTTTTTTTTTTTTTTTTTAAGCATCATCCAATGATTTTTTTATGACTTTTAATCAGCTCATTAAATCTATCGGTATCTTTGATTATTTCACGATTTTTTGAGGTTTTGAATGACTTTATAAGACATTGAACAATTTTATGCCATTCAATGAAAATTCGCATTAGTAATTTTTTTTTTTTGCCAAAAATTGGATTTTTTATTTTTTTATAAAAAAAAAAATTAATCTAAAATCAATCAAGTTAAATTCATTACATTACGTTTTGTTTCTATCTGATGAATCATTTAAAAAAAATTCGCATCCCATGAAAACTTTAAGATATGCTTCACCATCATTATTGGTCTGTTCTACCAACACGTCAATCATTCGAAAATCCAGATACTCTGCAGGTCATTCACCACTCATACTATGTAAATGATGCCACCAACGCCCCTTTGGGTGGTATTTTTCTTATCGACTATATCCACTGTGCTGACCGATGAGATACCCTCATGCTCCGTTCTCTTCTCGGCTGCTTTATCCCTTCACAGCACGTATCAAAGAGTAAATATTTTCATAATCGAATGGAAATATTTCACAGTAAAATCGCTCCACAGTGTATCGTACATATATTATCGATACGTTGCACGCATTACATCGCTGCACTTCATTTCTATATTGTACACTACCAAATAATAAAAAACTTTAAAGCGTTTCAGTCAATAAGATGACGAAGGCGAAGGGTACACGGGGAATGCGGAGCATTTATACCAGTATCATGACGGGTGAAGTAGCAGCCGAGCTTTAGAAACTGTAATGGTAATTCGGCGGCCGATTGATAAACGAGATGAAGCGCTTGTGCTTGCTATAGATTTAAGACTTTACGCATCAATCTTCATGAATATAAAAGCGAGAGAGAGGTTTTAATGTGTAAGGGTTTCTACTTTGGTATCGTTTTATGTTATGTTGAGGTTCGAGTATACGTGGGGGCCGAGGGGGGCTGCAGATTGGGCCGAATCGTCTCCCATTCTACGTATACAAGTTCGCAATTCGCATTCTTTGAACTCCTCTCGGAGCGATAAATTTCAAAATGGAGGAATTTTTAAAGGACCGATTTATCATAGCTGAGCTAAAAAGACCGAAGGCTTGGGGCGAATGAGAAAAATAACCTTTATCTCGAGATTTCATCTTCGCATCTGTACAGAAAATTTTCCACAGCGAGATGTGCGTCGAATGTAAAAACAACTTGGTATTTGGTTATAAAGATCTGGGCTAATTTTATGATTTCCACGAGATGAAGCCCTGGACCAGAACAGGGCTAGTATTGAATTTAGGAAATATTTTTTTTATAGCGATTTTATATGAATGATAACAAAAAAATGGAACTAAAAATGAAATAAGTTGAGAATTTACAATTTATTGCTCGATGCGAGTCGAAAAAGAGGGTAAAAGAGGTCACAGAGCTTGAATAACTCGAGCTCAACTCTCCTAGCTTAATTCCTATCTCCAATTTCGAATCCAACTATAGGGCTCATCAAAATACAAAAACCAACCACCGAGTTCATCTCGCAATAAAACTAAATTTCGCAACATTTCGATTCTCGCATACGTTGAATCGTCGCAGATTTCGCCGAGAAAAACACCACTGAGCGAAGGGAACCGACAGCTTCGTTATCATGCATCCAAAATACTCGACTCACACTATCGCACATTTCGTTTATACCAAAGTTAACTTTCTTCCAGGAAGTTTTCACAGCGACACGAGTGAAATACCAAACTTGGAGCTTTTTTAGAAGTACCACAATAGCTCGAAGGGGTTGCAGGGTTCGCGTATTTGGTATTTATTCAAGCGATGAATGAAGAAGGGACGCGAAGCCAAGTAGCTAATTGCAGAAGATGGAGGCGTGCGCTTGGTAAGTGGTGGAGTCGGAAGGCATCACGACACTGTAAAATAAATCTGTAAAATCAATGGAACGTAGAAGTGCGACTTGTGCACGTGTATATGAAGATAATAGAATGAGGAGGTGTGCGGGGGTGGATAGGAGGCGAAGTAGAAGAAGTATTAACTACATAAATTTGTGCAAAGCGATGAATCTATTGTCACTGCAGAGCATTCTATGCATACTTTTGTACGGTTTTCAATTTTATTAAATGCCATAATAATCATTAAATGCCTTGCATTCCGTCGAATGTCATAAAAGCATTCAATATTTTTCAGAAATAATTAACTTAAAATCATTAAATGACATAAAATCATTCAATCTCTTGGAAAATCATTGAATATTTACAACAATAATTTTTCCTTAGCACTTGATTAAAAAAATTTAAAAAAAATCAATAAATGATGTTAAAAATAATTAGATGTCATACAAGTCAATAAATTCTTTCAAAAAAATTATCAAATTATACTTTAAAATCATCAAATGGATGGAAAACGTTGAATACCTACCTCAAAAAGTTTGAAGGTCGCAAAATCATTCAATTTTCTAGAATTAATTAAGTACGTAAAAATTTATTAAATATTAAAAAAATAATTTAATTTTTTTTACGATTACCTAAGTAAATGCTATTAAAATTGTTCAATCTTATTAATTTATTGAATGTCAAAAAAATTCAAAATTTGATTAGGCAAATTTTATTAGTGCCAAAAATCATTAAATACCTATCATAATTCGTAAAATTCATTCAATGTTGTAAAACAACGATTTGAAAAAAATAAAAGTCAAGATATAATTTAGTATTTTATAATTGATTATTACTATTAAGTGCCATTAAAATCGTTCAATGTGTTATTAATTTATTGAATGTTATGAAAGTTCAACATTTCAATATATTTTATCAGTGCTAAAAATCGTTAAATGTCGTAAAAACAAATATTTAAAAAATGAATAAACATTCAGAAATAATTCAAAATTTTAGAATTGATTATGTAAAAATTCATTGAATTCCATAAAGTCATTCAATTCATTTACTATTAAATGTCATTAAAATCGTTCAATTTATCATTAATTTATTGAATGTTATGAAAGTTGTAAAATTTCATCACTGCTAAAAATCATAAAATAAGCCTATGAAAAAATTCATTAAATGTCGTAAAACAGTTTAAAAAAAAAATAAACGTCAAGACATAATTCAATAATGTTTTAGAATTAATTATGTATAAATTCATTAAATGCCATAAAATCATTCAAGGTTTTTGATGGTGTTTTTTTTTTCAACATTAAATGCCACTGAAATCGATCAATTCATCATTAATTTATTGAAAGTTATAGAAGTTAGAAATGTGACAAAATTTTATCAGTGCTAAAAATCATTAAATTTCATAAAAGAATAATTTAAAAAAAAAAAATCAAGATATAATTCTGTACCATCTTAGAATTGATTAGGTATTATAAATTCATTTAATGCCATAAAATCATTCAATATTTTTGTTGTTGTTTTTCAACTGTTGAATGCCATTGAAATCGATCAATTTATCATTAATTTATAGAATGTTATGAAAGTTCAAAATGTGATAAAATTTGATCAGTGCTAAAAATCTATAAATAAGAACATGAAAAAAATCATTAAATGTCATAAAGCAATAATTTAAAAAAAGAACTAAACATCAAGATATAATTCAATGCCATTTTAGAATCAATTATTAGAAATGCATTAAATGCCATAAAATCATCCAATGTTTTTTTTTTTTTTACTACTTACTAAATTCCATTAAAATTATTCAATTTATAATTAATTTACTGAATTTTAAGAAGTTTCAAAATGTAATTAGATTTTAATAGTGCTAAAAATTGCTAAATATTATAAAATCCATTAAATGTTGTAAAAGTGAAAAATTTTCATTAAAAAAATCAAATCCTCATTTGTAGGTAATTTTTTTCGATTAATGAATAGGTACTTGCACTTGGTCATTTTTGTTGCAATCAGAGTAAAATTATTCATTTCCAAACCTCGTATTCAACGCCAAAAATATCAAAAAGTGATATTTAAAAAGATCATTGTTTTGGAATAGAGCTTCATCGCACAATAAAAAGAAATCCGTTCAAAAAGCCATCCACCGAACGATATATATTTACAGGCCTATTAAAACTACCGATAGTTAGCTTTTTTGCAGTGGCTTTTTCCTCATCGTTGTATAGAAATATTCTCAATATTTCGGCCCGTCTTTCTTTCTCACTCTTTCGTACGGCCTTCGCATCGGTTTAGACTAAACCAGGCTATGCAATGCCAGGCGTCCCTAAGACCCGAGCAGCAAAAACCGCGCCATAAATTCAACGCACGTTTTATTAAACGAACCAGCCAACAAATAACAATAAGTAAAGTCTATCTGAACACGAGCAAACAAATGCGCCGCACTGCGACATCTGATTGGGTCAGTCGATACAGTACACATAGGAAAAGGCTCGTTTAGGTCGAAAAGTCATCCTCTATTACATTTGTACAAACTACTCTTCTCCTACTCTACACCGTTCCATTGTCCTCTCGGCGGAAAAAAATTCAACTGGGATAAAAAAAGAAAATCGACAAGAAATCAATGTTTGAACAATACTCGACTGGCACGTTGTTGCGGTGCGACGTGGTGGAAGGCTGCAGCAGACTAAATACCGCAATTCTTTACGTATTTACGGCAAACTGGGTATGCAATTTTAATAACACGAGCACGTCCATCTTCTACAACGCGTTCATAGTGAAGGCTTCTCGATACTGCACGGTTTTCTACGCTCTGTCCCTACATTACCTTCTTCGACTGAGTAAAAGTACATCGACACTTTTTTTACGACTTTTTTTTCTTCCTATTTGCCGCAACAACAACAACAACAACAACAACAACAACAACAACGGCGCTATCGGTTTCAATACGTCCCGACATATCTACGAGTAATGTAAGTACGCCAAGTAGAAAAAGAAAGGGAGCTTATTTCGAAGAGCGGAGGGTCGGCGGTGGTGGCGCTTTAAGAAATGTGTCCTTTTGAAAGTTTCCTTACTCGAGAGCTTTGTCAAATATACGTTTTATATCGTATTTCTACAACAGCGGATTGCATCCCTGCCAGTGCGGTGTTTCGAAGCGCGAAAGCTATGAAAAAACACCAAGAACAGCGACACCGACGAAATGGAATCAAATTTTATGTGTGTCGCGCGAATTGAAAGCGTCGTGCGAGGGTTTGATGGTTCAACTATATACAATTACCGAGCGAGGATAGAATTGCAATAGCACTTAGTATTTACCCGCTATTCGAACCGAACCCATGATAAGGGCGAGGGTGCGGTTCGCAACCAGCAGAAATCCGAACGGTGAATGCGAGAAAGATTTCCACATCGACGCCAAGGTCAACGTTTCGATAATACGTAAAAAGGTTCCGAAAGAGGTTTAAGAATACGTACCCTCTTCCTTGAAATGATATTCTCTCTTGGATTAGTTCGCAAGCACGTATGTACTCGTATGATCCTGTACGGAAGAAAATTGAACAAAAGGACCGTAAAATCAACACCAAGTAGAGAAGAATGCAAGGAAATTGGCCCCAGGGTTTAGAAAAAATACATCCAGGGTATTTTCGTGATATTTAAACACATTTTTTCACATTTTTTTTTCTACTATTCGACGTGTTTTTGACAAATTCTATAACATTATTACTTCATTCGAACATTTTTTGGATAGTGACATCATTCAATATTTAAGAATTAATTGTGGAATAATTCATTAAATACCATAAAACCTTCAATGGAATGAACATTATTATATGTCACCGCTATCTTGCAATAATTGAATGATTTCGATGATATTCAGTAATCTTTAAAACATTGAATGATGTTATGAAATTCAATTTATCATCAAATGAATTGAAACTCAATCATTCAATATTTTAGAAATCATTGAATGGCATACCTATGTAAGATCATTCAATTGCTCAAAAATTGTTAAAAGCAATTCAATAATTGAAAAGCATTCAATCTATCACAAATTAAAACGGGAGAAAAAAACTGGAAGTTTTAAATGAAAGATTTTTATCAGATTTTTATCGATTGACAAATTGAATGATTTTATTGATGTTCAACAATAATTATGACATTGAACAATTTTATGTAATTTCAAGATTTTTTAAATCATTGATTTTTTTTAAACAGAAAATTAAATGTTTTTTTTTTTTTTTTTTTGAAGTTAAAACAAGATACGAGGTATTGAATGAGTTTTCAATTAGTTCAATAACTTCAAAATAAATAAATAAATAATTCATGATAGATTGAATACCTTTAAATTTTTAAATGATCTTTACTTAACGATTTTTTTTTTTTTGGCGAAACATTGAATGATTTTCATGTTTGTCATTCACTGATTTATAAATAATTGAATATTCAAAATATTTAACGAGTTTTTTAATTTATTTGATGATTTTTAGCACATTTAATGATTTTTTAAATGAGGTTTACTCATTTATCGATTTTGCATCGTAAATTTCAAAAGTTTCAGTTTTTTCTCCCTCTCGTAATTTATGATAGATTAAATGCTTTTCAACTATTGAAATAAAAATAGCGTTCAGTGATTTTTTTAGACATTGCATGATCTTTTAATACAAATATCATTCAATGATTTCTAAAATATTGAATTATTTCATTTTCAATTCATTTGATGATTTTTGGGACATTTAGTGATTTTTAATACAGAAGTTCACCGACTTTATGACATTAACATTAAATTTCATAACTTCATTCCACACTGAAATCATTCAATTATTCAATGATTTATTAATATGGTAGTTATTAATGGTCAAACCACTGAATGATTTTATGACATTTAATGAATTATTGCATAATTTAATTTCTCGAATATTGAATGAAATCGCGATTTCTAAAATTTTTAGGCATCCAACCTTTTTTTTTCTTCTGGAAAAATGTTTTTTGAGTTCTTTTTTCAACGACTTTTTCTTTTCCTCAAGAATTTTTTCATCATTTTTTCTACTCAAGTGTTGGAAAAAAATAATAATTTTTTTTCAAGTTTTAAAGTACTTGGTAGTTTTTCAAAAATTATTTTTTGAAAATCAACTGAAAATTTTTTGAGAAAATTTTATATGTATATTTTTTTCAGAAATATTGTTGGTAAGTCGACGTATCGAAACATTGATGAATCAAAAAATTTGGAAATCGAAATGAGATCGATATTTTCAAAGATGATTCTGGTATCCATTTTTGGCTTCACATCATCCCTTTAATACTTTCATTTCAAAAATTTTTAAAATATTCTCAAAAAAAAAACATTCCCCAGTCGAATTCGACTCTTTTAAACAGCTTTATACCTCAACAAAACATTTTTTTCCTTCTTCGATTCGACATCACACTATTGTTCCATTTTATGGGTATAGGCATAGCGGAAAAAGCTTGTTAATCGAAACGATACAGTGGGTTTTTTGGGTTAAGCGAAGAAATAATTCCATATTGCGTAGGCGGCCAGCTTCAAACAGCATTCGAAATGGCGTAAGGCGTACAACATCGATAAGGCATCTGAAAAGCTAACGTGGGCCTGAGCCGGGTAAAGGCAAAAAGGGATTTTCTAATTAAAATAAATACCCGCGATGGTTAGAATGGGGAAAAAAATCTGGAATTCGATTCGGATGACGGTACACACTTTATCTTGTTAAATGGAAACGAAATACGCGAGCGAGATGAAAGGAGCAGAGAGCGAGGAAAAGAACTCGCGAGCAGTGGTGGTGGCGTTAAAAGTTTTTCATTTTTCGCATTATTTTGTGTTTTACATTTATTCGTGCCGTAGTTAGTTTTTTTTTTCTGCTTCGTATACATTTTAATCTGCGTTATATCTACTTATATCGTTTCATTTGGCGGTACGACGGCAGCAGCCGCAATGAAAATCTCAAGGGAGAGTAATTTTTTCGCGCGTAGAAATGTCTTTTTTTTAAACAAAAAAAAAAAGGACAAGATGAGTAGAGCGAAAATGGAGGAGAAAATATTTTTCGTTACGTTCGCGAGTTCGTGGCCTTCGTAGGCAGACTAATACACTATGTATCATATTTTTATGAGAGTCGGAGTCCGGGGGCTGGTTCCAGGCTGCGTTGAGGCTCGCAGGCGAAGAAAACTTAATGCTTTCTCGTTATTTGCACCGTGCCGCCGTAGAAGTAAGCGAAAAAATAAAAGAAATGGGAAACTGAAAATAAGGGGAGGCGTGATAATGATGATTTACGTAGGTTTTTTCCGAACTACAACCGAGGCCCTAGTACGTTTCCAGGTCGCGAAGCTGAAGCGACCACGTACCCTCCTCACCCCACTAAATACATTTCGAGCCTGGTGCCTGGTTAATGTTTCTAAGTTAGCGCCTATAAGATGAAAACAAAAACCTGATACAAATTTTAATCTTGTTTGAACACTATTGTGTACTAAAATGGGTCGTTTTACATATTTTTTTTGTAGTTTGGAGAGGGGGGTTGAAATCCGTGAAAAGGTGACATTTTTTTCGATTACAGCTCCCTCACTGTGTCCATTTTAAATGAAATTTTCTCAAAATAAGATTTCTTAAATTGTTTGAAAATTAGCGAAATTTAAATGGAATTCCAATTAGGAAAGTATCAGTATTCGAAAAAATATTGAAAGCGATTCATCCTTAAGAACACCTAAATCAATAAATTTTCAAAATATTGAATTATTTTTATGAGATTTTGTGATTTCAAGATGATTCAACATTTTTTGATGGCATTTAATGAATTCATTAAGGAATGAATTATTTCTGCGAGCAAGTTCGCAATATCAACGATTGTATTTAACGATTAAAAAATATTTATATTTAAGGATTTTCAATGGAATTTAATGAATTTTCATGTTGTTTTGAAACAGAAATTTAACAAATTTCACCACGCTTGTCAATTCATTAGATTTAATGGATTCTCTGAACATTTGATGATTTCTATGTTTGTAAATTTTTTATGATATTTAACGGTTTATACGACATTTGAAAAATTTATTGCATTGAACTCCTCAATACATTTAACAAAGCTTCATGAAATGACGAAATTTTGACGACACTTGATAATCATGAAAAATATGTAGGTATTGAATGATTTTTACCAGACTCGATAATTTTATGGAATTCAATAAATTTTCAATACATTCAACAGTTTCAGGTTTGCCATAAAATAATTTTGAAACACAGAATGATTTAATATATTTATTCATTTTTTCTAGCAATTGAATTGTTAGTGATGTTTTGACACTGTGATGATAAGAATTTATGGAATTCAATAAATTTTCAAATTTCCTGCAATTTTTCGTGATTTTCTGATTTTTAATGATTTTCACGAGACTTGAAAATTTTATGGAATTTAATGAAATTTTAATTGATTTAACAAATTTTATGTTCGCGGAATTCAATTGAATTTTTAATTTTCCAGCAACATTTCATGATTTTTTGACATTGAACGATTTTCATGAGACTTGAAAATTTTATGGAAGTTAATGAAATTTTAATTGATTCAACGAGTTTTGTGTTTGAGGAATTCGATCAATTTTTAATTTTTCTGCAATATTCCATGATTTTTTGGAATTTATTGATTTTTACGAGACTTTATAAGTTTATGGAATTTAATGAAATTTTAATTGATGAGTTTCGTGTCCGATACCTAGGTACTTATTTAATGATTTTGAAACACATTTATCGATTTTTTTGGAACACTAACTTTTTTAAGAGCAATATTTGATATTGTGACGATATTTAATGATTTTCACAAGACTTGAAAATTTTATGGAATTTAATGAATTTTTAAAACATCAAACGATTTTTATATTCGTTATTTTTAATGATTTTTACAATATTTATCAACATTTTGCAATATTTAATGGTCTTCTGACATTTAACAAATTTTTGAATGATATTCAATGATTTTCGTTGGACATGATAATTTATGGGATTTAATGAATTTTCAATACATTCAAGGATTTTATATGTTTGACGTTCAATGATTTTTTTTTTTAGAAGACTGTACAATTTAATGGAATTTAAGAACTTATCAATCCATTTCATAATTTTTATGACACCATAGCTATGTTTTGCAAAGAAATTTTGATGAATAATTGAACGATTCTGGCACCAAAAAAATCACCTTCATGACGTAACCACATCACGTGCTTATACTTAACTTGGTCGAGAAAAAAAGGAAACCCACTGAAACGAAACATTCGTCATTGAACCAAATTACCGACCTCTGTTACCGCAAACAAAATTCAAAATTTCCATATATTTGTATAAAACACCCCGTAACAAAGACGTCATTTCCGATTAGAGCATCAATTAAGCCGATGACATAGACAAGCGATCCTTCATAGCGAGTCTTAAGTAGGCACTCTCTTCGGCAAACCCTATTTTTGGGTAAAATTTACATAGACGAAATCTCGCGTGATTGTGCGACGGAGGGTATACGTTGCTCGGCGGTATTTCTGCCTCGAAATAATGTTTAATTTCAAAACGGAAACGAGCCCTAAAAACGTTACAAATGTTTCTCTCTGCCGCGAGTACCAGCTCTCGCCATTTTGATAATAAATAGGATATTGTTCTTTTCTACTTTATCCTTTTATAATACCTTATTATCCGAGAACGTATCGACTTAGGTACGAGGCAGTGACACGATATACAGCAGAATTCACAACAAGACGCCAACAAAATCGCAGAGGGAGAAAAGAGCGAAGAAGTTTGATAAGCTGGATGCAAATTAATTAACTCGTGAATAAAATTAATTGAATTTTTCTCCTTTTATACTACGAGTATAAGAACGACTTCCGGGTTGGTGCTCGTTTATCGAGAGAGGGATTTTTATCAGTGTTTCGAGCTCGCCTCTGCCCCATTTCGACCGAGTTTTGACTCCACGTTGAATATATACGTAATTATATATATAGAGGCATTTCGAGTCAAAAAAGCACCCTCTTGGTTAAGAGCCCACTGTTGGGTGAATTGATAAGAAAATAGGGCGTCTTTTATCCTTACTCTTCGTCCCATCGTCTATCGCTCCACTTTGATTTCTTTTTCTTTTTTTTTCATCGTCGTCGGTCTACGCCGAAAACTTTGGTAGACAATTTTTTTGCCTACTCGTAAGCCTTCGCCTTCTTCATTTTTACAAATAATTCATCGCGCTATCGCGGTATACTGCATTTTTTCTTGATTTTAGCAGCGCGTAGCTCTTGTTGCGAATTATAATGAAGTTCTTTACTAATTTATATCTCAATAACGAGTTGGTTAACTAAATTACAAAGTTTTAATTTGTTTTTACGCTCATCGTATCATTGGCTTGGTGTACGATTATGGTTCATTGCTTCGTCTGCGCGAGTTTTGAAACGAAATTTTTAAATATCTTCGCCTGCTCGTGCTCAACATCCCGTACACCGACTAACTTTCAATTCCATTCTTTCGACTAAGTTGTAAAAGTCAATCACCAAAGAGATTACTATATAGTCTAAGCTCCGGGGAGTGAACCACATTCGTAATAGCGATACGTAAGCGCGCTCTAGCGACCAGTATTCCTATCGAAACCCATATCCTCTGCTGCTCTCGAGCTCGAGTCGCGTTTATGATAAAGATACGAGAGAGAGAAAAAAAAGAAATTACGTTTTTGTATACGGAATACCCTCCTCACCCAGGCTCTCTCATCGTCGTCTCAGGTCCCTATGGGTACTTAGCGTAATATGTGCAGCCATTCGTTAAAAATGTAGTAAACGAATATACGTACGAGTAGATAGAGGTACATGCGGAGAAAGAAGAAAGAGAGCAACCTTCGAATAATCCGCTTAAGATACTTCGTACTATAATGGATACAAGAAAGAGGATAATGGAGATATAATTTCCTTGATCCTATTTCTGAATTTAAGCCGCAAACTACGCGTATTACTCCGAATTAAAAAGAAAAAAGTGAGATGATTTTCGCAGCAAAAAAAATCAGAGATACACAGTACCGGATTTTTTTTCGAACTTTTTTGGAAAAATTCGATCACTGGCACGAGCAGAAATGTAAATGTAACATAATACATTATAATTTATAAAACTTCCTCCACATTCCCCATTGTTCTTCTTTACGAATAGTTTATGGATGAGTAGTCCACGTGTTGAAAGAATTAAAAATTTTATAACATATTTAAACGTACGTGTGTCCAGATCCAGGTACATACAAACGTCAAAGGTCGTAAAATACGTAAGAAAATTCCTCATGTGGACATCCAATTTTATGGATCTAGACAAAAAACTGGGCCTAAAGCTGCACTAAAGCGCCTTTGAAATTTTCTAGCAGTTTCAAGTGGTGAAGAATACAGAGAAAGGGGAGAGGTTCAAGGTCTCGAGACGTTTTTACTCTACTTGTGCCAAGAGACAACGAAGTTATCTAGAGAAGTAAATAATTTCCAAGAAGGTACTCACTTTTATGTGCTAAGAGCGTGGTATCTCTGGCCAACGCTACTTCCGAATCTGTCAGTGTGGCATTGGATACATTATCGGAATTTGGTGAAGAGTCGCTGAGTCCTGCAGGTAAATGGTAGGTGTGTTGTTGGATATTGCTGCGTCTGGGTCGACCACCACGTACTGGTCTGGTCGGTGAACTATCCGTCTCTCCGTCGGAACCACTCAAGCTACAAGCACGGTAAAACCGATTACCCGGATGCCCTGAAAGCATAGAATAAACGTTTTGGATTAATTTTAGAAATAATTGAGCAGATTATTAGAAAATGGAGCGAAACAAGGGGTACCTAAACAAATGTTAAAGGATAGTGGTTAAAATGAGATTAAAAATTTATTAAAGGTTCGTATTTTTAGAAATGCAAAGCAAATGCAGTAAAGTACGATGAAAATCCATTTAAAAAATTAAACGTTGATACATAGATTTTATAAATTGTTCAAAATGTCATAAAAAAATCGTTCGAGTATTCATGAGATTAATTGATGAAAATTCTTGAAAGTAAGTGAATTTGATTTCATCAATTTCGACAAATCGATCGACTCATCAGATCTGATAAAATTGATGAAAATTTGTCTAATCTGTTGATTTAATGAATTCGGTTTTGATAACTTGATGAAAATTCTTTGGATCTGTGAATTTGATTATTCTTTTCGATTTCGATACATCGATAACGCGACAGATTTTCGATTTTGATAAATCTACCAATTCTTCACCTCTCGTAAATTGATGAAAATTTTTCGAATTTTTAAATTAGATAATTTTATACAATTTTTACTTTTTTTTTTTTGATTTTAATAAATCGATAAATTTTTCAGTTCTGATAAATTTCATGAAAATTCTTAATATCTGTTTTTTTTTTTTTTTAAATTTCGATGCATTGATAAATCGAGAGATTTTCAATTTTGACGAATCTGCCAATTCTTCAGTTATCATAAATTTGATGAAAATTTCCAAATTTGTAAATTAGATATTTTTTTTTTTTAAATTAGATAATTCAGATTTTTTTTTTTGATTTCGAATCAATTGATAATTTTTTCGAAGTAGATAAATTTACGAATTCTTCAGTTCTGATTAAATTGATGAGACGTCTTCGAATCTGTAAATTTGACAGTTTTTCGTATTTTAGTTCTGATGAATTTATGAAAATTCTTTGAATTTGTTAATTTGATAATTTTTTAGATTTTGGTAAATCAGTTAATTCTACACTTCTGATAAATTGATGAAAAATTTTCGAATCTGAATTTGATATATATTTTTTTTAAATTTCGAATGCATATATTTTTTTAAATTTTGGTATACTTACCTAGGTAGATTGACAATCTTTCTTTAATTTTAAAAATCCACCCATTTCCATTTTTTTCTTTTTTTTTCTTTTTTTGATTTTGATGAATCAATTATTTTTTTAGTTGATGAAAAATTTTAGAATCTGAAGTTGATATTTTTAACAGATTTCCACAAATTACCTATGTTTGTTTCGATTTTGATAAATTCTACACTTCTGATAAACTAATAAAAAATTTCGAATCAGAATTTGATTTTTTTTCAATTTCGAAGGCATAATTTTTTTCAAATTTTGGCACCTAGGTAGATTGACAATTTTTCTTTAATTTTAAAAATTCACCAATTTCCATTTTTCTTTCGATTTGAATAGTTCAGTTTTTTTTTGTTGATTTTGATAAATCAATTATTTTCTTAGCTGATGAAAAATTTTAGAATCTGAAGTTGATAATTTTATCAGATTTCGACAGATTATTGTTTTTTTCGATTTTGATAAATTCTACATATCTGATAATTTGATAAAAAATTTTCGAATCTGAATTTGATAATTTTTTTTTTCAATTTCGAATGCATGATTTTTTTTTAATGTTGGTACCCAGGTAGATTGACAATTTTTCTTTAATTTTAAAAATCCAGCAATTTCCATTTTGTCTTTTGATTTGAATAATTCAATTTATTTTTTTATTTTGATAAATCAATTATTTTCCAAGTTGATGAAAAATTTTAGAATCTGAAATTGATAATTTTACCAGATTTCGACAAATTATTGTTTTTTTTCGATTTTGATAAATTCTACACATCTGACAAATAGATAAAAAAATTTCGAATCTGAATTTGATATTTTTTTTTCGATTTTTTATATAGGTATATTTTTTTGACAATTTTTCTTTAATTTTAATAAATCGATAATTTTTTCAACTTTGAAAATTCCACCAATTTCCATTTTTTTTTTCGATTTGAATAATTCATTTTTTTTTTTTTTTTTTTTTTTTTTTAAAAAAAATTTTTTTTTCCGTTTTGAAAAATTTTTAAAATTGCAA
>FIZV01080048.1:0-14798 GCA_900050545.1 Trionymus perrisii
CAAAACCAAAACCGAAACCGTTTCATTTTAAAACACGAAACCAAAACCGAAACCGAAACCGTTATCCAAACGGTTTTACATCCTTGTTTTTTTTTTCATTTTTCTTATAACACTCTCGGGATTTTTCTTTAATTTTTTCATAATTTTGGTCATTTTTCCCATATTCCTTTTGAAGTTTCTTATAACGTTCACAAGCTTTCTGTTTCAATTTTTCCTTGTTCAATTGATAATATTCTCTAGCTCTTTTTCTTATTCTTTCTTTTTTGTCTAATTCATCATCAAACTCAATTTCAACAATTTTCCTTTTAAGATTAGCCATAGCACATCTGTATATGCCACAAAAATTCTTTATTCAATTATTCAACGCAATGATTTCGTATACTTTTTTAGTGATTCAGTTATTCAATTAATAAAACAGTTTTTCTGAAAAAAATAAAACAAAAATAATAGCGATTCTATTTTTCTTATTCAATTCAATTCAACAATTCAATTCAATTATTCAATTCGATTTAATTAGGCCTATTCAGTGATTCAATTAATAAATACAATTCGATTATTCGATAATGATTCAATTATTCAGTTATTCAATTAATATAATTTAAAAATACAGTTTTTCTGAAAGAAATGAAACAAAATAACAATTCTATTTTTTTATTCAATTCAATTATTCAAATTCAATTATTCAATTATTCAGTGATTCAATTAATCAATTCAATTCGATTATTCAATTATTCAATGATTCAATTACACCTGCTGTACCTTCGTCGGGTCCTGGAAATGAGGAAATGACTCTGAAAGCACACAAATGAATACGCAACCCAATTATCAAATTATAGTATATTGAGTTGAGAGTGGACAAACAAACCCGGGTCTAAACGTAAAACTTTTTCTTTCCGGCCGCATATTCTTATAAAATGCCGAATCCAGCTTCCTCAATGGGTTCTATTCTAAATTCAAACATTATTGGAAACAATCGAGGAAAATATCTCAGAAAGTAAATAAGTTAGCTCGGTACTGTAAGCGAACGAAATGTTAAGAATTTTATCAGCTTTCTAATGAGCTATCAACTTTCTTCAAACAGATACTCTTTCCAGAGATACTGATCAAAAACTGAAAAAGTTTACGTGATGAAGCGACGTGTTGATACTTGATTTCAAGGAAATCCTGAAGTTTATAATACCCGACTTTTTGACGATTTTTATTTGATTATCGTTAAATTTACTCTACCAAACATGTTGATAGCTCGTTGAAAAGAGCATAAAATTCTCTACATTTCGTTCGCTTGAAGCAGATATCAACGCAGGATACTTCACCAGAGCATTAACAAGTTAAATCTTTAATACTCGAAAAAATCTAATTACAGAGCTCTTTACTTAAAGCCAAGATCGCTGCCTTCGTACCTTTCTCGCCGTTCGTCTGAAATCGACAAAATTCATTTCAATAGTGAAAAGAAGACTCAATATTATACTTATAGTAACGTAACAACTCCATGTTGATTTTTTCCAAAATATTTGAATCATTGTAATGAGCAAAATATAGTAACGTACCGAAGCAGATATATCAACGCAGGATACTTAACCAGAGCATTTAGAAGTTAATACTCGAAAAAATCTGATTACAGAACACTTTATTTGGAGCCAAGATCATTGCCTTCGTACCTTTCTTGCCGTTCGTCTGAAATCGACAAAATTCATTTCAATAGTAAAAAGAATTATTTGAAAAAGGCAATCAGGAAATGTGATACTCACCGTCACCGCATTTACACGATTTTGTTAATGCTTGCCAAAAGATATTCAAATTGTTTTCTTTTTCGGGAGTTGACGGAGTTGATGAGCGTAGGTAAAAGAAATGATAAAACAAGCAACAATAAAATTTTATGATCTACAAAATCATCACAGCTAAAAAGTACTACGTCTTCAAGAAAGGTAGAAACTATTTACTTTTCGTTAACTTTTGATCTGTGGTGAAAACTGAAAAAAGACGACGACGAATTGGTGATTGCAATAGGGATCCCGCTCCGCTGGGCGGGAACCCTAAAAAATGAGAAAACTTTGTCTACCTATTTACCTACCTATTATTAATCAAAGTGTTCGGTACTGGCTGACTGCTTTCACCGAAACACCAATCATTTTTTTGACGGAATTTTTGGTCATTAAGTCGCCACGCGTTTATTGTGAGAACATCGAGGTGTTAAGCTAAAGTGGTAAATGTCGTGCGTTAACAGCTTTTTAGGCTGTAGTTTAGTTTAATTATTTAAAGGAAATATCAACAAGATGGTAAGTTCACTTCCTCTTATTGTGGTTCAACTTTACCGTCGCATTTCTTGTACTACTGCTTGTGCTTCACTTGTAACACTATGTACAATCTTGTTTCGAAACGTGTTTCTTTTCAGGCTGTAGCTACTGTTGCTAGGCCTCTAGTAACGGTATATGGCGACAAAGACGAAGATACCGGTATTTCGTTGACTCTTCCGGCCGTTTTCAAAGCTCCCATCAGACCTGATGTCGTAAATTTCGTTCATCAAAACATCTCCAAAAATCATCGTCAACCGTACGCCGTCAGCAAGGATGCCGGTAAGTGTTACGTGTTATTGTCTATTTCGAGGCGATTATCGTTCTTATTTCAAGTGTTTTTTAGGCCATCAAACTAGTGCCGAATCATGGGGTACCGGCAGAGCCGTAGCTCGTATCCCCCGTGTACGTGGTGGTGGTACTCATCGCAGCGGTCAGGGTGCCTTCGGTAATATGTGTAGAGGTGGTAGAATGTTTGCCCCAACCCGCGTTTGGAGAAGGTGGCACAGAAAAGTGAATACCACACAGAAAAGGTACGCTATCGTGAGTGCTATTGCTGCCACTGGTGTTCCAGCCTTAGTCATGGCTAAAGGTAAATCACATCGAAATTTAGCTCCCTTGTATCTTTTCTATTTTCACTCATCGCCACTTTTCAACAGGTCATTTAGTCCAAGACGTGCCCGAATTTCCTTTGGTAGTCACCGATAAAATTCAAGAATACACCAGGACGAAGCAAGCTGTATCTTTCTTACATCGTCTACGTGTCTGGAAGGATATCAACAAGGCATGATAATGAATTGTATGTGATATTTGTATAATTTGGTCTCTTTTTTAACTCATATTTTATATTATCAATAGGTTTACAAATCGAAGAGATTACGCGCTGGAAAAGGTAAAATGAGGAACAGGCGTCACGTTCAACGTAAAGGACCATTGATTGTTTACAGCAGAGACAAGGTTGGTATTTCTTGTACATTTTACTAATTACTTGTTGTACCTGATTCACGTTGTTTGACATTATGCTTAACTTTTAAGCGACGAATTATGATGATACCCAATTTTCAGAGCATTGGGTTATGAATTGACCGTGATTTGAATTTTAAATCTGATTTATAGTTACGTTTGATTTTATGCGAGTTATAACACGATGAACTGAATTGTGATGATACCAATTTTTCAGAGCATTGGGTTATGAATTGACCGTGATTTGAATTTTTAGATCTGATTTATAATTATGTTTGATTTTATATGAGTTATACACGATGAACCGAACTGTGATGATACCCATTTTTCAGAGCATTGGGTTATGAATTAACTGTGATTTGAATTTTAAAATCTGATTGACAATATCGGTTTAAATTTATAGGAGTAAATACCAGTTTTCAGAAACTTTGGAGTAACAAAATTTAGCACATAAAAATGTCCGCATATTTTGTCGTCGTTTACGACATTTATGTACTCATACGTGTGCGATATTATAAGGTATTTGATAGGCGTTCTCTATCATGATATATACATGAACTAGAGGTCGTTCAAAACCAACATTTTTTCAAGTTGAATATTATTCCTTGTGGTATTTTTATATTCTTGAGTTGTATTAAATTATAAAAATTTTGGCCGATTAAAGCACATAAAAATGTCCGCATATTTTGTCGTCGTTTACGACATTTATGTACTTGTACGTGTGCGATATTAAAGGGTATTTGATAGGCGTTCTCTATCATGATATTTGCATGTACTAGGGGTCGTTCAAAACTTACATTATAATCTTGGTTGTTTGTGCAAAGACTTGGAAAAATTTTGACCGATTGAAGCACATAAAAATGTCCGCATATTTTGTCGTCGTTTACGACATTTATGTACTTGTACGTGTGCGATATTAAAGGGTATTTGATAGGCGTTCTCTATCATGATATTTGCATGTACTAGGGGTCGTTCAAAACTTACATTATAATCTTGGTTGTTTGTGCAAAGACTTGGAAAAATTTTGACCGATTGAAGCACATAAAAATGTCCGCATATTTTGTCGTCGTTTACGACATTTATGTACTTGTACGTGTGCGATATTAAAGAGTATTTGATAGGCGTTCTCTATCATGTTATTTGCATTTACTAGGGGTCGTTCAAAACTTACATCTTAATCTTCTTTGTATCATAATTTTCACAATGATGATCACTATTGGTCCGTGTTTCTGATAATTCGTGACAGATTACCAATTTTTCTGATGAAAAGTATAAAACAGAATCCGAATGAATGATCGTTTTTTATATTTACTTTTTCAATTTTGAGTATTTGGCAAATGATGATTTCTTGATATCTTGGTCTGTGTTACTGAAAATACATGACTGAAATCGAAATATCTGATGATAGATTGACATATTGAATATATGCACCGTTTTCCATTTTGCGAAGTACTCCTTCTTTCGTGATATTCCATATGGTGCTAAATTAATAACGTTTTAGAAAGCGTATCTTCTTTTTTTTAAATACGAAGAGGCAATTAAAACGTACATTTCTTTGATGAAAATTATAAAACATAATCGATAAGTACATGACATAATTATTTGTCAGTGTATGGTTATCTTGTTATAGTTACGTTTAAGACTTACTTTCTCAATTTATTTCGCAAATGATGATCTATTGATATCTTGGTCTGTGTTACTGAAAATACATGACAGAAATCTAGATACCTGATGTAGCAGTTGCTTGATATAATGACCGAAATTTGCACCGTTTTTCATTCCGCGAATTATTTTATCTTTCGTGATATTCTTGTAGTGCTAAATTGACAACGGTTTAGCGATGCGTATTTTTTTTTTAATTGAAGAGTCAATTAAAAATTGTAATTGTTACTTATTCTCATGTTTTTAACAAAAATAATTTTATCATTTTCAGGGCTTGAAGAAGGCTTTCCGTAACATTCCTGGAGTGGATACCATCAACATTAGGAAGTTGAACTTGTTGAAATTGGCTCCTGGTGGTCACGTCGGTAGATTCGTTATCTGGACCGAAGCCGCTTTCAAGCAACTCGATCAATTGTACGGAACATGGCAAAAGAAGGCCAGCTTGAAAAACAATTACAACCTCCCATACCCGATGATGACCAACACCGATTTATCTCGTTTATTCAAATCGGATGAAATTAAATCTGTACTCCGTCATCGCAGGTTTGTACTGCACTGTTGATTTTTTCTCCTGCGAATGGACCACCTAACTAATTTATTTTATCTACCAATTCCTCGCAGACGATCGGTGCCTAGGAGAACACGTAAATTGAATCCGTTGAAACATATGCGTACCATGATTAAATTGAACCCATACGCAGCGGTATTGAAACGACGTGCCAGTAGAGCCACTGAAAAACGTGCCTTGCTCAAGGAAGCAATTGCTTTGAAAAAAGAAGGAGTAAGTAATTTTTAAGATGCGAACTTTCATGGTAGTCCTATCACTAATTGCGCTCTCCTCTGCGTAGCAACCGTTAACGAAAAAACATCAAGTCATTTTGCAAAAGATCGCAAAGAGGAAAGAATTCTTGACCAAGAAGAAGGCCGAAGAAGCCGGAAAACCGGTCGTGAAAGAAGCCAAGACGCAGAAAAAAGTTGAAAAGAAAACCGCCGCACCTAAGAAATAACCATTGTTTTTAACGAACTACAAAAATATAACGTCGATGTTGAACTCGGAATTTTTTATTCATTTTGAATCTACATTCGAAACGTATTTTCTGTCATTTCAGATGCAGAAAATGAAGAGTCATTGTTACTTTAGAAAAAAGAAAAAAGAACAAAATCAAAAATTTAATAACGAGTTAACAAATAATAGAAATATGAACTGGATCACTATAAAAAACGAATAGAAAAACAATGTTTAAAATTACAATTTACATGCGGTATTTTTTAATCCATACTCGTAACATTTTTCTTCCAAAAAATCATTTACTCTTTGGGTCGCCGTTCGTTTGATTAATAAACTCGTAGCAGCGTCGACGAATTTTTCTTCGTTTCTTCTTATGTATAAATTGGTTTCTTCTCTTAATTGTGATATTTTAGGGGCTTTATTTTCGTGCATTGCTATTAGATCAGTGAGATAGGGATTGAAACGAAAATAGACATTTGGTGGAAGTAAATCATTCAGCATGGTATGAACACCTGCGAACAAATTCATGATTTTAGGAAATATTTTGAAATTGTTAAGTACCACTAAATTGAGTTATTTACCTTCGGTATCGGTCGCACTTTCTAATATTTTATTAAACACCGTTCTCCAGGAAACAGAAGAAGGATTTAAGTTTGATTTGGTTGATTCAGCTGCAACAGACGGCGGAGCATGGCGACCTGTGCCGCAAGAAATCACACACTGAATTTCACTGTTCGGCCATAGTAATTTAGCCTCGTGAATGGCAAGAGCGCAGGGATTATTCATAAGAATACCTCCGTCCTGAAAATAAACGAACAATTAGTTGAATGTTATACCAAGTATTCCAAACGAAGGAAGGATGCACACGTACTTGATGTATAATTCCGTCAAGGCAGAATTCTTCGAAGAAGGTAGGAGCAGCTCCGGAAGCTCTGACAGCTTCGTACAAAGTATACTGACAACTTCCCAAATACTGAGATTGACGATTACACGGTAGCGCATAATTACGAAACACGAATGGCATAATGGAGCTTTGATTCATAATAGTAGAGACAGCTGCCAACTATAACGCAATTTTTTCTTGGTAAGAAATCAATAAGAATGAAAAATTGATATTTTCAACGTACCTTTGGACAATTAGCGTCCCTATTAGTTTTTATCAATGGAGTTTCGCCAACGAATCGCTTCAACAATTGCTCAAACATGGTGGTATCGTAGTACGCACGTCCCCACATTAAATTACTAACACCCCAGATAGGACTTTGGGTGAATAATTTTGTACCAAAGTCCGTATACATGGAAAGACATTCATCTAAAGATGTTCCTTGAGGCGTACCTGTGGACAATTATTTAAAATAACATAAACACGTAGGCCATGTTGGTACTAAATTAGGTTTCTATCGAATGACGAACTATAAAATCATTCAAATTTCAAACGAAAGAAGAAAGATGAAACTTGAAATTGTTGGCAGTTGGTCGACATTATCACATTACATTATATACTTGTATGTTGATTGATACCCACCGATACAAGAAACGAGAATGGAACCAGTGCTGACACCGACGATGTAATCAAATAGTTCGTAAATTCGTTTACCCGTTAATTCTTCTATTCGTTTTAGCATCTCAATGACAGCGATGCCTCTGTAAATTTCAATTCATTACAATCATAAAGACTACTAACGTTATGTTCATTACTTCACGCTACTTACCGAATACCACCTCCGTCAACAGATAATATCCTGATGCCTTTGCATGGAAGCGGATCTACATGACCTAATAAAGCGAATGCTTCTCGTAAGACTTTATGAGTAGCGAAATCTTTGGTTTTTGCTCTAACACGAAGTAATTTTTGAATGGCACCTTCCTAAAAGCATTCACGTTAAATATAATGATGAATTTCTCACTCACCTACAATATTTCTACCTATAGGTAACTCACCTTAACTGCAATCAACTTTGCTTCGCGATGTTTCAGTAAAAATGCAATCAAATCTTCCAATCTTTTCACTCTTGACTGAACTGTTTCAGCACAATCAATTAAAACTAAAATATGTTTCACTCTAGATAATACGCTTGTCTAAAAAAAAAAAAACAATCATATATTTCCAACGTAGCGATAAATGATAAAACAACATGAAAGTGACACTTACAGGCGAAGGCATGGTAACATTATTTCTCCACTTTGGTATAGCGTTACTTTGTTTAGGAGGCTGGGATGGTCCCACATTTTGCTGCTTCCAACTACCAATCAAAGGTATATTATATGACTGATCTTTGTTATCCGTTGTAGGTTTGTCTCGTGCGGATTTAGGATCTTCAGCGTTTTCAGGAGTATCACTGATCTGTTTCGGTTGTGTTTCAGACACTTCAGGAATAGGAGTTAAAGTAGGTTGAAATGGTTTGTTTGGAGATTCTGCGGAGAATAATCTTGGTAAGTTGCGGAAAACATTGATCCATTCTTTTGGCGAATTTTTGTCATTCATGTTGATCATTTTGATATATTCTTGAAACTGGTAGAGTATCTTCATACGGTTCCAAGTTAAATCTAAATTAAATTTTCGACGGTCGTTGGGTAAATGTAGTTTATTCAATGGCTGGTCCGAAAAATTCGCTGTTGATAGTTTTAAAATCCTGCAAAAATAAGAAATTGGCGAGTTTTTAATGCGAGGGTTTTTTGATTAAAATGAACTAATGAAGATTAATGATAAGATTTCCATAATGAAAATTATTACATTACCTGTATGCGCACAAACATGGTCTTTTTTGCAATGTCATGCTATACTAAATGTTATCACTATCACTGATTAAAAAATAAAAATTCAAAATTTTTTGATCACTGATAACAATCAAAAGAAATAGAATGTCACCGAAACGATCCTTTTTATAGTATTTTGTAGGTATTCAATGAATATTATTTACCACTTCGAATGAGTAAAGTGAGTGAAACGAAGGAAATAAATAACAACTGTACAAAACGCAGTAAGTTTTACAAAACAAAAAACAAATCAATTCTTCGTAGGTAATAGAATCAAATCAAGTAATTTTTGTCTACATAGTGTCTACAGCTGTTCAGTGTTCACACTTTGCTGTCAACGATAATCGATAGTACGTAGCTACGTACCTCTCGATAATCGTACCACGCCCCTTTCCTTTGATGTACGAACTACGAAGTACAAACGATAAAGTCGAGCTTTCAAACTTTTCGATTTAAAATTTTTTGTGATCGATGAACGTCGAACGAAAATTTTCTTTATCAATTTCGCATTTTTCGCTTCATATGTCATCCAACGGTTGTTTGCATCACGCCATCGGACCATAGTTCTTATTGGATGATTTCAAACGTAGTCAACAAATTGTGACCAATGATGAGAAAGTTCATGAGAAAAGATGAGAAGAGCAAGAAGAGGAGGAATTCCTATTACATGTTCACATTTTGGGGGTTTTACGCGATACATTTTTTGCTTACTGAAAGTTGAGACATAATCGTCAAAATACGTAATAAGAAAACATATGAAAAAATATTTACGTGTCTCACCACGGTCTACTTGTTTATCTAATGAAATGTAATGCGCATTCTGGAGTAAGATAAACGTAAATATTTTTGCATAAATCGTCTATTTGTTCATGTTTGATGAATTCGAATACAGATTGACGTACGCATCTAATTAGAAATCAATTAAATTTAATTTTCTTAAACGAAGCGTTTTAGATTCAAGTTTTCTAAATACGATATTCAAGTTCTGTGTCAGGATCTTCATCAAATTTAATGAAATTAAGTACCTATCTACCTATGTTCGTGAAAAATATATCTATATTGCGGTGAACGAATAAAAGTACGAATTTTATTAAAATTTCATTTAAACATACAAATTACAAAAAAATCGAAAAACGAACTTATCACAATACATGTACCAAGTACAAAGGTGAATCGGTGACTGATTTTATACAAATAAAATTCGGAAAAATTTATCAATGACTAATTAGAAAGGTAAAAATAAAATTCAAATTAATAACTCAAGCTATTTTGATAACTTCGAACAATTTGGATCGAAAGATCTTTAAAAGTAGATAATTGCAAACATTTTTCAATAATAGAATCGAGATTTTAACGAAGATATGTCAGCAGCGGAAACTTCTTCCAAGGCTGCACAATGATCGATCGCTTGTTTAATATCTAGGAAAAAACATTAAAAACGCATTTAGATATAACTGTAATTTACGAGTTTATTGACAAAAATTTTCTCAAGCATTCTTACTTTCTTTATCTTCTTCGGAGGCAAATAAAATCAATGCACTAAATCTTTTTACATTACTAAGCCCATTCAAATAATGATAAACTGGTTCGTTAGCCTTCACAAATTCGGTTGCAAGAACTTCCAAAATTTGACTGAATATGTCGCTTTCTAAAGCATCTTTGAAAATGGTTGGAAATTGTTCTCCATTTAATTTCTAAAATTAGATTAGTACATTAAGCATATTTTGTCAGATGATAGTTTGTTTTTGTAAAATTTCTGTTATTTTTTACTTTCAAGAACAGAAATTGTGAAAATGGATCACACAGAAGTTTATTCCAACTGGAAACGAACTGCATCACTGTTTTAGGTTCTGGTAAAGAATGTACATCTATCTGCACTTCCTTTTTATCTGACTTGGCTTCACCGTTCAACGGAGGTAACTGAGTTGCATTACATGGTTTTAAAGACAATTCATTTATACCAGTCAGTTTGCTGAGAACGCTTTGCACAATATCAATTTCCGATTTATTGGATATTGATATTTTGATTAATGGTTTCTGAAAACAAACAGTCCAGAATTTATTTTTATAATTCAACGTTGAAGTGCAGTACGATGAATACATACTTTGGATAACAAATGAGGTGGCTTTCTAATGGCTTTGATAAATTTTCCTCCTAATTTAATGAATCTGTCACCAGAAATTCGGCTTTTCGATGAAGAAATCTTTTGAGATTGATCATTAGAACTTGAATCATTTTCCTGTAAAATTAAGGTCATTCAATGTTTTGTAATGCTTTGGGGATAATGCTTTGTACCTACTTGATTCAGCCCTAATTTTTTTTCTAATCTATTGAGTTCTTTTTGCACAGATTTATCAGTAGGTTCTAATTTAAAAGCGGCAAGTAGATCATCATGCGCTGAAGAATCGTTGTTCAAAATTTCATGAGCTAATGCTTTTCTGAATAAAGCTTTTGTATTGTTGGGATCTATTTCTAAAGCTCGTATGCAATCCAAAATAGTTTTTTTGGGTCTGAAATAGAACACTTTTTAGTTTGGAGCAAAAAGATCCACCCAAAAATGGTAAAAAATAAATTACTCATTTAGCTTCAAGTAGCACAGAGCTCGATTTGAGTAAAATGACGAATCTTCAGGATATAATCGACAAGCTTCAGTATAATTCTCAATTGCCGAAGCCCAATTTCTTTTTTTCACAAACGCATTGCCCTAAATCACACGAGTAAATTAGTGGAACACATTACAATTTTGGCCGTAGACTACTATTCTTTACCTTTTCTTTCAAAATATAAGCCATGTTTTTATTCGATTCTTTGGACGGAACTGATTTACTAGCGACGATCACCTAGAATTTTCGATTTATTTTAAAATGATGTATTTGTAATTTAAAAACTGTTAAATCCATCGATCCTTTTACTTTATCATTGAGCAATTTTTCTATTTTGACGGACTCCGCTTTAAGACTAGAACTATTTGGTTCAAGTTTGAGCCCTTTTTGAAGATCCTCAAGAGCTTCGGCCAGCTGATTAAGTTCTTTAAGAGCTAAGGCTCGACGGAGGTACGCTTTCACATAAGTTGGGTCGATTTGTACGGCTATTGTACAATCAGTTTCGACTTCTTTCCACCTGTTTAAAAACACATAATATATTCATAATTCCATAAAATAAATTAATTAATTGAATATGTCTCGAATTACTGTTTCGTTTTCAGAAAACAAAGTGCTCTGTTGGCATAGAAACTGGCATCTTTAGGATATGCTTCGATTGCTAGAGTGTAATGATGAATAGCTTCAGTGTATTTTCCTTGTTTTACTAATTCATTACCCTGAATAAACAATAGGTGTTGAAAAAATTCAAGTTCGCGCAATTTATTTATCGCGTTATCAATACTTACTCGATCTTTTTCAAATATTGATTTTTCGCGATTTTGCCTCTCAGCAATTTTATCTTCGGTTGTGTTTGCAGAATCGAACACTTTCATCTGACCACACATACATTGAACATGATTTATAAAATTAGTAGCATATTTATTTATATGATACTACTTCAACTTGACATAATTTTCTACAGCTTACTTCATTTTCGTGTGTTTTAAGAACTTTTTTTCTCACCGGAGGTAACTAAAACATAACGTATCCCAATGATAAGAATCATGTAAGTAAAATTATTAAGAGAACGAATATTTAGAATTAACTACCTCCTCTTGATTCTGAGGTATTTCCTGTAAACGTGATTGTTCTTTTCTTTTCATATCTTTTTCCCAATTTAGTAAATCTTGCACCATATTCTGCATTTCCTCTGCATTTTCAGTGACTTTCTTTTGTAACAAAATGGGGTCCATAAAATAACGCTTAGGAGGAAAATTAGATATATGCAGTAAAGAATTTATAGACTATCTGATACGATCAAACCAGAATTAGACAGATAAGATTACTAATCAATTTGTAACAAAAAACCTTTGCAAAAAACTTATGAAAATTTCAGTCTTTCTTGTTCCTTGTTTATTCGGTTACCGAGTTGCAATACCGAGTTGTGCGAGTTGTTGAAAAATGAAAACTGATAACAAGACATCGCAATTTTGTGATGCTTAAAAAAAATGGAAAAAGTATACCTATTATTAGTGTTTTATGGCATTTCTTTACTACGGTGGTACGATTCCATCTGAAATTTCTTATCAATAAATTGAAATTCCATAGGTAAACATTATCAGTTTCTGGCTTTATGGAAGTAAAAGTAAGGGTTGTTTAGGGGTAAATGAACGCTAAATTGGGGTTAAAATGTAATTTTGGAACATTTTGACCATATCACGTTGTTGCACAAGTCAAAAGTACAGACAAACATTGTAGAAAACAGTTGACAAAATTTGAAATGATCAATAAGATACAAAATTTTTGAGGATTTTTGAAGATTTTTGTAATTTTATGACGTATTTATCTTCATTATTGAACAGTTTGTGTATTGCGAATAAGTTGTGCTTGTTTTTCGTACATTTATTATTAACGTCATAACGTAACAATCATTCATTTGTGAAGTGATACGTACTAAAGTTCATTCTGACAAGTTCGTGCATTCGTGGTAATTTCTATTTCATCGTATGTCAGATTCATAATCATTTCAGAAAAAAGGCAACTTGAAAAAATTTGAGTACGTATTGAATTGGTGGTTGTTATACCTTTTTATTAATAACTCGTATTAGTAGTTCACCATTCTTCACGTACCTTCTACTCATTTATGAATGCCGAAATTCAGCGGCGTATTACTCCTTATCAGTCGTTGATACTTTATTATTTTTCCAATACACAAAAAGTAATAACACAAATCTAAATGAATTACACTGCTAACAAAAAATTGTATATGGAAAATAGTAAAAGAACAAACTATAAAACATGAAATAAATAACAGTGTATTTTACAATCAATTTTTAATGCAATTGTCGGCGATGATGTGCTAAAAATAAACAATATTTATAAAGCTTAATGACAAAATGAAAATAAATTAACTAAAATTGAATTTTATATAAAAGAACAACAACTTAAAAAAACAATGCTGCTCTTTTAAAGACTAGAATAGAATTTGATGGCTTTCCATGTGGCAAGTCACCGGGTACAGTCCGTCATTTCTTATTTCCCCAAAAAGTCAACCAACTGATTTATTTCTTCCTGTTCCTCGGTCAATAACAATGTACTGAGGCAACCTTGGAAGTAAACGTTATTGAAGCAATCTGCCCTGTAAAAATATTCAAAAAATCAGCATTTTTTTCTGGTACAATAAAACTATACACAAAATTGTTGTATAAAAACACACTCTTTATGTACAATATATTTTCACATAAAACAACTACCTATTGTATTTTAGTAATGTTAGGGAAATTTAATTTCACTCAAGTTCACTCAAATTGCATTCTTAATATGACAACCGAACCTTTGGTGCAATCCACAGCAAATAAAAAAATATCATCTCGAAGCGAAATAAGTGAAAATTAAACCAAAAAATTTCTAAATCGACAAACGCAAAAGCAAAGCTAATAAAAATAAAAATTTTATTGAATAAATTAATTCATAATTTTCTCAAATAAAATTACATTTTTCAGGTTACAAAATAATAGGGAAGTTCATCGTACCAATAGTTAAAAACATGAAAAATTTCTAAATGTAAAAATAAACATTTCAAGGCTCGGTGGGATAAAAATAGTGTTTTTTTCTCATCGAGCGCTTTAACTATTAAATTTAACCATTTCCCAAAACTTGACTTGCGGTCAGTTAGGTGAATAAATTCAATAGAAGTTTAACAAGTTAAAAAAATTTTCAAAAAAATTCGTCTCATTAAAAAGACGATTGGATAATTATTATAAAAGATGTTTACAAATAGAATAGCAGCGAAGATGTCTATTGATGGATAATATTAAAACTGGTTATCACCGGTTACCCAGTTAAGTATCCCATCGAAATATCAGTACTACAATTTGCGCTAGCAAACAAAAAAAAATTAAAAATCCACCCAAACAAACGAAAATGAAAATTTTATTATCGTTGATATAATGCAAAAAAAAAAAAAAAAAAAAACACGAAAACCAAAAAAAAAAAAAAAAAAAAAAAAAAAAAAAAAAAAAAAAAAAAAAAAA
>FIZV01080057.1:0-22019 GCA_900050545.1 Trionymus perrisii
CCTCACCAAATGGTTGTACAAAAAAATTTCTTATACAAAACTTGTAGGAAATTGTATGTAGAACAAAAAAGTACTGAACTATTTTTGCCATAAAATCAAACCCTGTGGAAATAATGTGAAAAACCCGTTTTCCCCCCCCCCTAAAAAAATTAGCCTGAGGTCTGTGGGGTGGTAACTTTTTGGGGTTATTCAGGGGACCACTCTCGACAATTTTCCGCCATAAAAGCTTTGGTTACCAAAAATGTTTTTTTTTTCTTAAGTGGCTCCACTGATTGGATATAACCAGGTAACATATATATACAAAAAAAAATGGTATGTTTGTATACAATGTGCCCATCTCAAAAGTAGAAGGGGCAAAGAAAGATCAATTTGATAAAAAAAATTGATTGGGTATAGGGATAATTCTGAAAAAATTGAACATTTCTTACTCTTGATATTTTTTGCCTAAATTTGAAAATGAAGGTGTTTTAAAGTATTGAAAATTTGTATTTCCAAAGTTTAAAGCAGGGTAGTTCCTTCATTTTCAAAGATAGACAAATTTTTCACATAACTCTTTTTGTTTTCCTCAATGAGTTACACTCATTACATATTCCAAGTTGGACAAAAAAATCTTCAGAGCAAAAAATTGCACATTTTTTTGATTCTACCCACATGCCCAATTTATTTTTTCCTTAATTTTATTTTCCCTTATTCCTTCAATTTTTGAGATAGGCACCATGTGTATGAAACAATTTTTGTTGGTGGCACCAGGTTACATCTCCGCCCGAGCATTCTGTATAGAAATTGCGAAATGGACTTAAAGTAGAATTCGCATGAAACAGCCCGATCCTGCAGACTAAAACAAGAATGAAGTAATTTGGTGGGCTATTTTTCAACAACACTTATCTCAAACTCCGAACGAACCCCCTTTTTTTTTTGAAAATCTCACGAAATATATTTCTTTTAACAAGCAGTGTTATGTTTTTTGTAAAGAAGCAAAAATACACAAATATAATAATACAAAACATCTGTATTACGGAGGAACTTTTGACGACGAGACAGACAGATGAAGGATGAGGAGGCGTGAGGCGTACTATCGAGTAGTAAAATTGACGGAACGCCATTCAAAAACACTCCCCCTACGTGTTACATTACAAGTTGGAATGTTGGAACACGTCACGATAAATTTATCGCACTGATAACGTTCAATAATTATTTTCACTAGCATACTTCAAAGTGTTGAAGAATATCCAAGCATCAAGAAAGTTTTTTAGAGTACATCTTAAATCGAAATGACATGGTAAAGTATTTGAAAGCAGGCAGTATAAAAATTCGTCAGGTCAGAGTATTTACTTTCTTCAATTACGTAGATCTGCATGCCGAGTGATTCTACATTTCAGTAATTTCGCCTAGTTTTTTGCATCCTTTTTCCAATTTGTGAAAAATTACGTAGACCTGCAACTGGGGAAATCATAACCGAGCAAAAGGTACCTACACGAGCAGAGCACATTACCTTAAATACGGTTGATGACAGTCTTTAAACTCTTCTTAGCGTAAATACAGCAAATTATATTCATTAAATATTCTTCACATCGGCGAGTCATTTTTTAAACGCTAATTGTTCAAAAATACAATAATCTTGGACTCGAAGATGAGGAGCTCTACTTATCAATTATTTCCATTTGAATTTTTTGGAATCACAAATGAATTTATATATTCCTCGTTAGATAACGAACCAATCTAGGGTAGTTGAAGATTTCAATTATTCGAGCGGAAGATAGCGAAAAAATTAACTCCCAACGTTCAAAAAATTATCGAAATTATCTTTTAGATAGTGATAAATGATATGACAGATGATAACGGTGCGGTGTAAGTTAAGTATCTACTATGTAATTTTCACTGACGATTAAAAAATTACAATAGAACAAAAGTTGATGATTTTTCTGTTTTCGTGAAAAATGCATAATACGACAATTCGTTCTTTGTATACTGTATAGTTTCTTACGGTAAATTTAGGAATCTTGGTGAAGCGAATAAAAAAACGTTAGTACTAGAATCATTGACTGATGATAAAGAAAAGACAGAACGAAAAACATGAATAAGCTTTAAAAATTTAACAAGGTAACCGACATAAATCGATTTTCAACAACCACTTTGAATTGATTGTTTAATGTTTACTATGTGTACTTGTGACTCGTATCAGTTGATGATGCTAGAAAACATAAAAAGATGTACTTCTTACCTCGCATTTGTAGTTCTAAAAGGAAACCATCACATCATTTGTTCAACATGTAAGAAATATCCTTGGTAAACTATGTTCGTCAACGAATCACCACAACACTATTACACAAATACTATGTAAAATACGAAGGAAACGAATAAAAATAATACTAAACACGTGCTTAAAAGTAAAGTAACTCGCGTCGTCAAAGAAACGTTAATACACAAACTGACACGTTCTCATTCACAGCGTTGGAACACGAAACTGAAAAAAATGAACACAAAACTCACAAAAGCCAAGCTACCACGAAGAGTATTGTTATTGCAATCTATGGAAACACGGTAAGGTTTAGGAAGCTATTGAGGAGCAAGAGGAAGAAAGATGATCGCGCATTCTACTACTTCACCTCGTGCACCGACCGCGTACTACCATACAACGTCGACGTCGACGTCCACACTCTAGGAAAGATGAATCTAGACATGCGAAGGGCGAGAGAGAGAAGGGCACGCTGCAAGGCCATGCAGTCGGTGCGCAAGTGCAAGAGTAATGTCCGATCAGATGACCATCTTTCTCACTCGTACCTTTGTATTTACCACCTACTTTGTCTCATTTTACTGGTTTTACTCATTATGGTTCCTTACTCTTTTTTCAGCTTTTATTTTCCCTTTGTTGCCAATTACTGGTGTCGATGATTGTGATGAGTGTTGATTTTGTTTGTATTGCTGATTTAGGCCCAATTTCTTGATTCGACTATATTTTTTTTACCCTCCTTAGATAAATTTAACCTATTATGTAATTCAATTATTATTTTTTGAAAATATATAAAATTCTAATCGAAATTATAATTAGGTAAGGTAGCTAATTTGAGCAAAATAAGTGGTTTTGCAATTTTCCAATTAATAACAGTTTAAAAATGTGGTAATATGTAACTTACTTTATTTCATGATTACAACACATCAGAACAATAGATAATATTGATAATAGATGCAGTTCAACCGCATAAGTAAGCATGTAAGTAAGTGAAGTAGATTGGAATTGAGATGCAATTTACCTGGTTCGTCAAGTGTAATAAACGGCGAGCTCGCCTATTATCTTTGTTCACTATTAGAAACAAACGTAACTAGGTATTAGAGGTACCTGGACCTGCTTGATCATTCTGTAATGTACATAGGTAGGTACCTATTTAATCATTAATGTATACAGACAGATCAAAAACTTTCAAAATAAGTTTCACGAGTTCATCGGCGAATTCATAAGTAACAATGGATATAAAATTATTCATTAAAATCCTTATAAATGGCACAGTATGTGAAATCTACGCTAAATGAAATTTACGTTGCGTCCGTCTGCGAGAAATAGCGAGGCCACTTTGAAAACATAAAGAAAAATAGGCACGTGTTTTCAAAATATTATAGCTTGCTTGGGTAACATTCTTTAGGTCAACACATTTTACAACTTTTCATCCTTCGAGAAAATTGTTTCCATAAAATGTCAGAAAAGCAACGCTTGGCTTTTGTTAATTACGAGCTAAATAAACATACCACAGGCCACAGCAAATTTTCACAACATAAATGAAGTTAACTATTTTCATGCTATTTTCTCGAGCGAATCGAACAGAAGTTTCCTTAAAAACGGATTTAAATCAGCATTTCAACATTTTCAGGCATGAGGGTGCCATTTACTGATAATATGAAAATGGAAATAACCAAACTCAATTATAGGCATGGATTCAAATTAAAACAATTTGAAACAGCCTTAAGTTGGTAGGTACTAGGTAGGTCTAGGTACTGGTACTTCTACTTAACTGTCACTTATTAGGGCTGTGATAAAGAGTTACCCACCTGTAATACTGTGGTCAAATTTTTCATCCTGAAATTAAGTACCTTATCGTAAAATGTACCAAGCTACGTATTTCACGAGATAAGAAATTAATTTTGAAATGGAGTTATCGCTGATAGAAATTACGTTATCAGGTCGAACATTCGAAATTAGATTTTTCCAATGTGAGGATATTATTCAGAAAAGAACTACTTTAAATTAATAGACTAGGTACAAATTACGAACCAAATAGCAAGACCAGCAACTTGGCGTTCAGAACTTCGGATTAAGTACACCAAAAATTTAAAAAGTGAAATGCGCTACATTTATAGAAAATTCTGAAAATACAAAAAAAAGTACACCATCTACATTTTTTTTTTGGAAGATATTTAAAAAAATATATTTCTGTAAAGAAAAATTCCTGTTTTTTTGAAACAAAAAAAAACAACAGTTTTTTTTTCGAAGAAAAAATTTCTCTATTATGTTTGAAGAAAAATATTTTTCAGTTTTCTTGGTGAGAAAAAAACTGTTTTTTGGAGAAGAAAATTTCTCGCATTTCCTGGAAAAAAAGAACTTATTATTTTTTGGGAGAAAACTTCTTTTATGTAAACTTTCTCAAAAAAAAAAAAAAAAAAAATGTTTTGAGATAAATAATTTATTTTTTTGGAAAAAAATTAACGTATTTTTTAGAGATAACATTCTGAATTTCTTCTATTATTTCAGAGAAAAAAACCGTAATTTTTTTTTTTTTTTTTGGAAAGTAATCTCTGTTTTTGGAGGAAAAAATACTGCTTAAATCCGTTAAATCTTTTTTTGAATATAAAATATCCCAATTTTCAATTTTGTTAGAGAAAATATAATTTCAATGGGATTTTTTTTTGCTTTGAAAGAAAAAACAATCAATTTTTCAAGGAGCAAAAAAAAATCAATTTTTTGGGACAAAAAAGGCCACTTCTTGGAGAGTAAAAATTTCACAATTTTCCAGAGTAAAAAATATTTCTCGAATTTTTGGGAGATTTTTTTCAGAGTAAAATGTATTTAGGTCTCATTTTTAAAAGGAAAAACATTTCTCAATTTTTTTCAGAGCACAAAATATTTTTCTAATTTTTCTAGAAAAAAAGTCAATACTACGAATGATGCCACTTATACTTAAGCACCTGTACGATTTTTTTTTGGTGGGAGGGGGATTTTACTGTAAAAATTAATTACAGCCGTTCAGATAAATTGGTATCAATTAATGCTACATAACCTTGAACATGTGGAACACCGAATGTGTAGGTCTAGGTAGTCAAAAAACCTCCATCATAAAATAAATAAACTGCTCACAGATGAAGTTAGAAATAAATGAAAGGTATTCCATCAGACTGGTACCTTTTTTTTAGAAGTTATTATTGAAATATTTTCACGAATCGAGAATAATTTAAATAGGAAATGAAATGTAAATATAACAAAATTAATTCTAGAAAATTAAGTTTTCATTTAATCGAATGCTATCGCAGATTTTGCAAGTTCACATTTATCCTTTCAGTTCAAGTACTTAGGTCACGAAGACGTAATTTGTAGTCGTGAGAAAGATGGACATACCTACTCTATCTTTTTATCAATGATCAGGGTCAATTTTAAAATCGTGAAACATATAACTTATTTTTGTACTTATTTGACGTCATACACGAGACGATTGATTTGAAATTTTGAAAGTAATTTTAAAATTTGAGTCACTCTTATAATCTTATTCCATTTTTTAATTTCGATTCTAAAAATGTAATTTAAAAAAAAATAATTTAAAATAAATAAATAAATAAAAATAAATAACAAAACAAATACCTACATAAATAAATGAACAAATAAATGAACAAACAAATAAATAAATAAATAAATAAATAAATAACCGACCACCTTAATAAGATTTAAATTCGTAATTCTTGCTCATGTGTTCAAATCTCAAGCTCTCCGTCCATCAGCACAAGACTGGCAACTGCAAGCAGAAGGAACTTGGACCTCTTGAATGAAAGAAAATCCATCTTCACACGTCAATACGACGTTTTTCGCATCATAATTAGTTCCAACGCAACATTGGCACGAACTACTGTATTTGGTGGTTTCTATGAATAAATAAACAATAAAATAAAAATTCGAGGTGGTACGCAGCTACGCACATTACGATTATCGTGTCAAGTGTATAGATAAGTTAATTTCTATTTACTTTCATCGTAATACGCGGCAGTATCACATTGACCGGTACACTTGGTAAATCCGTAAATCTGGTCAGGGTTTGTGCAAAAACCGTGAAGCAAATGGCGTTTGTGAACGATTTTAATTGTATCATTTAAAGGTAAAGAAGCAACTTCGCAATTTACTTGCGAATACGATTGTTTTTTACATTCTCGGCAGCATCCTTTATTCAAGATGAGCTCTTCGGGACAATCCGTAATATCAGGACATACCTCCGAAAAAGCTATCACTTGTAGCTGTAAATAAAACGACAGTTCAGTAGTCGTAATCGTAATTCATCCGATAAAGTGCACATCTTAGTCTTAGACTATAAATACTTATGAAACAAACCTCCGGGGTGCATTCATATTTAATACAGCCGTCACTCGAGTTCCAAGTAGTATTAGGGTAATGTAAGGTGAGATTTTCATCGACGCACATTTCACGTATGCAATTTCCACAACAAACGTCGTTACTAGGTTCTACGTATCGTTTGCCCTACAAATTATGGAAATGTTAAAATGTAGGTACATACTACCTATATCACAAATCGATACCATTATTGGCAAAAGGTACATTTACTCACGATATCGCAAGTTGTATTACACAATTGGATGACTTGCTGAATGGATATTTCTCCTGTTTCTGAATTTTGAACGCAATTCATAGTACTGCATGGATTAGAATCAACATTCCAAGAACTACCGACCTGAGAAAAATTAAAAATTTTTTAATCGCGCCAATTCTGCGAAAAATCGTCAAAATTACTTAGAAAGGTTTTAGGTAGGTACCTGGTATATCAAATTATTCATTTTACAAGCGATTTTTTTGTACGAAGGGCAGCAAGTGCCGAAATGGTAGACAGGTTCAGTGACAAAAGTTTTCAATTCGGTGGGTTCTTCGCAAATCATGCTATTACAAACCGCGTGAATTGAATCATTGACACAAGAGCATTGTTTACATGGACCATCGAACCAGCTATCGCCCATCTATAGATTGAGACAATAAACCGCAAGTATAGTAATTTATATGCATAACATAGGTATAGGAACTTATAGGTATCGGAAATTAGATACGAAGAAAGTCTTTTTCAACATATGAACCATGTTCAAGACTCTTCAAGTTCAATCCACTTACTTCTTTAAGTTCTTTATACATTTCTGAAGGTACACGTTTTCTCGTCGAACCATTATATTCAGCGATCCACTCGTACTCGTGAATACACGTGTTTGGAGGCAGTTCTGCGAAATGATGAACACATACTTAAATTGAAATCATCGACATATTTTTTGATTTTTTAAAATCATCATTTTTGAAGAAACACTTATGGAATAACCTCATCATCGAAGACTGTTGTTTTAATCACATCATCTCTATCAACTCATCACTTACCGCATTTATATTCTGGACAACAACCTTGATTATTTTTGACTTCATGTAATACGAAGAACTGTGGACATTCTAATGGCCTCGGGCACGTACTCACGTCACAAATAATATCGATAGATGGACAACAACCTTCTTTTTTTTCCACCCTCACCATTCCAGTTAAAAGTTCAACATCTTTTCCATTGTCAATTGGAGGACATTCTTCAGGAGGGATACAAGCTAAAAAATGGATTTCATTTAAAATAAGTATGGTTGGATTTGAGAAAAAAAAATAGACGATTGGCTTACAGCAGAAATACTCGGTGCAATTATTATCGGTCATTTTAATTTTAATTGATTGATGTTTTCCACATAGTGGTTTAATTGGTTCACTACAATTCAAGGAAAATTCAGCCACTGAAAAAATATAATGTTGATATTAATTTAGTAAAGGAAAAAAACAAGAGTAGATTAAATTATAAAACACAACTGGGCTTACCGCAAACGTGTTTTATGCAACAAGGATCATCGTTCTTGGTGTCGATTTCCATTTGGAAACCCAATGGACAGATGACATCACCTGTGCATTCCTTTTTCTGACACCTTATGCTTCCATCTTCTACACATTCACACACTGAGCAAGTCTCAGGCTGCCACTTGTCGCCAATGTAGTGGCCATGCTTATCGCAAGGGTGACATTTGGCTTCGTTAATGCAAGTGCCATTTTGTAACACCTACCCAAGTAAAATATTTTTCAAATTAGGTACAAAATGTTTTTTATTCGTAGCTAATACACAGGACCGCCAAATTGGAATTTTTCAAGATACAGCTCGATTTTTAGAAACATTAGACATCTAATTTTTTTACTACCAATTTTCTTTTAATCCAGTCCTAAAAAAATTAGCAATTTTTTACTAAAAATTTTAATAAATTTTCTTCTCCAAAAAAATTGAAAGTTTTTTTCTGAAAAAACAGCAATTTGTTTTTTTTTCTAAAAAACGAAATTTTCTCAAAAAAATGAGACATTTTTGTTCACACCCTGTCTCCCCCAAAAAATTAAAATATTTTTTCTGTCCCAAAAAATATGTAATTTTTTTCCGTAAAAACTTTAAAACACATATATTTCCATAAATTGAGAAATTTTCATTTTCATTAATGAGAATTTTCTCCCAAAAGAATTGAAAGATATTTTCTTCGAAAAATGAAGGACTTATTTTTTCTTCAATTTTTTTTTTCTACAAAACATTGAGAATTATTTTATCCCAAAAAATTTGACAAATTGTTTTTATATCAAGACAAAAAAATCAAGCCTGTTTTTCTCAAAAAGTTAGGAAAAAATACTTTTTTCAAAAAAATCAAGATAATTTTGTTTTCATTTTTTTTTTAAACAAATTTTAAATATTAGGAATATGTATTTCCTTTTTTTACTCCCAATTTTTTTTACCGTCTTCTAAAAAAATAGCAAGTTTTTACTAAAAGTTTTGATAAATTTTCTCCTCCAAAAAAATTGAAAGCGTTTTTTCGAAAAAAAACAGTATTTTTTGATACACTTGTCTCCCCCCAAAAATTAAAAAAACATTTCCTGTCCCAAAGATTATGTAATATTTTTCTCCGTAAAAATTTAGAAATTTAGAAATTTTCATTTTTCATCAATGGGAATTTTCCCCAAAAAGAATTGACAGATATTTCCTTCCAAAAATGAAAAAATTATTTTTTTCTACAAAACTCGAATTACATCCAAATTTCCGGTCATGCTAATAAAAACCGTTCTTCTGAATGTACCTGTTTGGACGGACAAACGCACTTTTCCACAAAAGGTTCGGTACAAGCTGTAAAATCTTCTTTAAATCTTTTATAGTTATCACAGGTAATGTCACAACCCAAGCTACAAGCTTCATAAACCAATCCTACAACCGAAGAAAAAATTTAGTTACAAAACATTCGACGACTTGTTACGATATAGGTACCCCTACCTACCACCTACCTTCTGGGCAAACATACGGGCATAAGTTAGCAGATCGCCATTCGGAACAAATTCCATTTTTCTGACATTCTAACGCGTAAGATTCCAAAGCGTAGCAATGATTCACTCCATTACATGAGAAATTATGACATAAATCAACATATTTGAGCGGATCAACTATCGGGTGGCACTACACATGCAACAAAAATATTCTCTTTGCATATTTTTCGCGAAAAATTATAAAGTTTATTAGCAGTTGATGAATTCCTACCTGTCCGAATAATTCTTCGCTTAGAAATAATAAACAAGGATCGTTATCAGGAGGAGCCGCACATTCTATGGTGAAATTTTCAAACGATGATATTTGTTGGGAGACATAACTGCAATTCTTTTTGTCGGTATCTGCAAACACCCAACAGTGAAGTCGTTTAAATGTATACGCCTGCATTGTGTTAAAACGCAACCGTACGTATTACAATCGGTATTCCTAAAATGTTGCTAACCTGCTGTATATTCTGTTCTCCAGCTTTTCAAGAATTGTTTGATCGAAGAAGGAACTTCATCGGAGGGACCTCTTATGTCATCCATTTGATCTCGGTTACAAGAGCCTATTTCAGAAACACGAATAAAAATAGAGGAAACCAATACAAAACGATTAAATCACATACCACACAATCCTTGCAGCTTATTGGTGTATAAATGTGAAGGAATTTGGACAGAAAATCCTCTATTGTGAGACATAAAAACGATATCCAAGTGTAATGATGGTACAGATAATTTTGCTGATATACCAGGTGACTCGATAATTCTCAAAAAATCTGTTACATAAGGGAAACTGTTCACTGTTTCATTGTTGAGCTTCACTTCAACCTAAAATCCATTTTGCATAAGTTTAATAATATAACATAATAATACTCAAATTGCAGTCTTCAGAACAAAAAATTACCTTATTTAAGTCTTTCTCAGATTGGGCTAATAATATTTCACTTTTGTTCACAATTACAGTTATACCATGAGGGCATACTCCTTTCAGATAAGGATTTACGCAGGGGGAATTCGTCAAGATGACCTACATTTGCGAAAAAATTTGTATCAAATATCGACCCGGTGATCATTTTAATCACTGATCCTCTATACAAACCTTCAATTCGGAATCTGGATTGTTTGTATTTTTAAGATGCAATAAAATGTACGAAGAACAACTACCATCAAATGGTATAGTCACTTGATCAAAAGTTGAAAATTGAGTAACACCGTTTCCACCACATTCGCCTAAAAAGAATAATTTTCGAATTCAAAACTTGAGCTGCGAGCTTCTACCCATTTTGAAAATCGTTTGCTTACAATCTCGACATTCGGAAGGTTTTATGCACAGATTACCCTTTCTTAAAAAACCATCAGGGCAATAACATCCTGGGAAGCATTTGTTTTCTACCCTCGGGCATTCGTCCTTTTGAAGCAAAGAGTTACAACTCGGTTCACACTGTCGATCGTAGCATTCGTGGTATACAAAGGGTGAAGAACAATTTACAGCTAAAAACGAAACAATAATTTCAGATAAGTAAAGCGATGGTATAAAATTACTATACTTTCTGTAATTACCGAAATATAAGATGGCAACTTACGACACTCGTGTTTAATCCTCCAAGAAGAAATATCTACTCCTTGCTCTAGGGAAAGACATTTCGACGCAAAACTTTCCATTATTTGGCATCTACATTCTTTATCAAAATTAGTCGCTGAGTTAGCACAAGTACATAATGATTCCATACATTTCGGTATATAATCGTCCAAGTTTATCGTCAAGTCGCACTTATTAAATGGTTCGGTTCTAAAAAAAAAGAAGAAGAAAAAGTGTAAGTAGGTAGGTAGATACCCATTAAAGTTCAATCAGCGTACACGAAATTTATTTCATCTCATTGATGCGATAACAACCTGAAAACGCCACAAATTTCCGCCGCTTTAATCTGAATATCTTTTTGACACGCTTTAATTTCACAATATTCAGGAGTCGCGTTCCAAGAATCACCAAACTCTTGAGAACTTACAACAATACTGCCATCTGGCTTACTTTTATCATTATCGATATTGAAATCGAATACGCCGCATAAACCGTCGATCATTCCTCGTAGGGAAGAATCCACCTGTATAAAACATGTACGTAGCTAAACTTATTTTGAAATTTTTTATTTAAATTAAAATTTAATCAATACCACTTACAATAATTTTAACGTGGCCTGTGACGCCCCAAAAACAGCTGAATTTCAAATCGGTGCTGGTAAAAATGACAACACTGTCGGAAATTTCTAGCAGAACAAATAAACCACTTTTTTCACCAATGGCTTGTAACTGAAATGAACGAAAAAATAATAGTTTCGTTTTTATTAATTGGTAAGTGCATCAGCCTACTGAATTCTTGTATTTGAAAAAAATAATAATTGTACGAACCTGTGGAATTGTGTATGAGTACTCATTGAATTTCGCAGAAAAATTGGAAAAAATCTCAGCGGTGTCATTGCCAATATTAATAATTAACGAAGTAATGCATAATCCAATAAAAGAGCATTTATTCGTTTCTGAAAAATAATTTCAGATACAGATACAGCTCATGAAATCTAATACATGGCCGGCAACTCAGCAGTGACTCGGGTGCTCGAGCGAAACACTAAATTTCATAAGTGAAATAAGCTACACCCCCAGAAAACTCCGAATATGTAAATATTAAAAATACACATCACTGATGGAAGTCTCCGGTTTTTTTTTTTTTTTTGGAAAAAGAACTACTTATCCTAATTTTTTTTTTAAGTAAAAATATATTTCCTCTGGAGAAAAAATTTCTCCCTTCTGCTAGATGAACATTTTTTTTTACTATTTTTCTGGAGTAAGTGAGACATTTAAAATTTTTCAAAAATTTTAAGTGTTGAAAATTTTAAAATGTTTCTCAATTTTTTGAAAATTGGAATTAAAATTTCAATTTTTTTTGAAATTTTTTGCAAATTTTTTAAGTTAATTTTTTAAAAATCTTGAAATAAAAATTATTTTTTGAGGGCAGCGTCAGTACATTTGTACAACCTACTAGAAATTTTGACATTTTTAGAAAATTTGACAATTTCAGAAAATTTGACAAAGTGCCTGTACTTGCACAACCAACGCATGAGCAGGCAATTTTTGATATTTTTACAGAAAATTTGACATTTAACAAAAAATTTACAACTTTAGAAAAATTTCAATTCTAGAAAATTTGACAACTTGCCTGTAACGGTACAAGCAGTGCCTGTACATGTACAACCTTGTAAAAATTTGGCTATTTGCAGGCAATTTGTCATATTTTCTAAAATTAAAATTTTTCTAAAATTGTCAAATTTTCTAAAAATATCAAAAAAATTTTCAAAGTTCAGAAAATTTTCAGTGTACAACCTTGTAAAAATTTTGATATTTTTAGAAAATTTAAAAATTAAAAAAAAAATTTCAACTTTAGCAAATTTTCTAAAAATATCAAAATTTTTACAACGTTGTACATGTACAGGAACCGGTTGTGCAGGTACAGGAAATTTGTCTAAATTTCCTGAAGTTGTAAATTTTTTGTAATTTTTAAATTTTCTGAAATTGTCAAATTTTCTAAAAATATCAAAATTTTTACATCAAAAAATTTTCACTCCATCCTCCATCACCTCTTCAAAAATAAATTGACCTACACTTTGGAAAATTCCAAGTTGCCGGTCTTGTTTCAAAACGTAGCTAAAAAATTCATAATGAGAAACTTACTTCGAATTTTCCAAATACCATAAGCTTTATCCTCAGCCAAAATGTGATCACAAACGTCGTATATGTAGGATAATCCATCAAATGTGGAGATAATTTTACCATTAACGCTACATTCTTTTTCGTTGGGAGGTAGTACAATACACTCGTAAGCAGGACAAGTTTCTCCGGTCCATTTGGTGACTAATTTAGTACCCGGTGAACACTGCGGTTTATCACAAAATGATCCAGTCGGAAGGCAAGTATAATCTTTACAACTCAAGTCTTCTATCGATTGCGATTGCATTTGCTGGTGACGGTGGTAATCCGCCATATCAGCACTTTTCAAATGAGAATGAACGGTTTCGATATTCAATGCGGTTTCTCCGTGGTAAAAATGTTCCCCTTTGGAAACCGATAGTACGACTTCGTGAAATGAGGTTGATTTCAGGGTTTCTTTAGGTTTGATGTTTTTCAAAATTCCGGCATGGTTTGTTCGCTGAGATGAGCTGATTTCGGCGTAATATCCGTCTGAACAGTTTATAGGTGGACATTCTTATGTAATTGAAATTAATTTATTGGAGAATGGCAAATTTAAATGAGCTACACTTTTCTAAATTTAAATGATTTTTTTAGGCAAGTACCAGTAATTGGAATTATGGTAGTAGTAGGAACGTCAGTTTGAAGTTTTTGTGTAGTCGAATCGGTGACTGTAGGAGACGTACATCCTGTTTCATCATCGGGACATTCTTTATACCCATTACACCATAGGGTTTGATTTAAACAGAAGTTCGTTGTTGGGCACAGCACTGTACCCTCTGGACATTTTTCACAATAACAATTACAGTCGTCTTCCGTTACTCGGCGTAAGCCCTGTGATGAAAAAATTGAAAAAACATATAAGAAAATAATACAACTCTCGACGAGTTCAAGGAGAATTTTATTCAGTTACCTGCTCGCTACAATTATCGCATTTATTATTGTTTATTAATAAGCAGATTGGAATGCCGCCTAAAGAACAGGTACACTTTTCGCAATTACTTTTTTTATACGTACTGCCTACGGAATAACTGCAAACCAGAGAGCATTTTAAAACAAAGAATTTTCGTTTTGTTTTGATAAAATAAGCCATTGTGGGAATTAATTACCTTAATAATCCTTCGACGCAAGGACACATTTCTTTTCGAATACATGCGGAACCAGACCAATAAGTATCATTGATACAATTGCAATTCATATTTGATTGTATTCCGGGACATATTTGGCAAGAAGGAATTTTTGGTTCTTCGATAACCACTGGTTCATTGTCAGCTTTGAAAAAAAAAAATTGTATTTTATTATATCGATTGCAAAATATTGCAAACTATTTTAGATGAATGAAAAATTACTTACGATAGGGTTTAAAGCATCCAAGAATTTCAATTCGAAGAGAGGGGAAGTTCATCCACTTGACCGGGTATAATTTTAGTTTTCGAGCTCGTAAAGGTGGCGAAAATATATTCGTATAGGTATTCTCGCAATCCACGTTACCCAAAAACATCTTTTAAAAGAAGCAAGCAAATTATACAATAATAAAGCATTTTTTCATCAATTGAATCATAATTTAGGAAAATGTCTGTAATATTGAAAATTCATCCCTTCAAAATCACGGTTTGCAACTTTATTAACACGTTTGTATTTTAAACCGCTAAAAGTATCTAACCTATGCCATGATACAGAGTTGTCATGATAGGTACTCAAAAATATCGATACTTAATGATACATACATCATTATCAAATCGTATCAGATCATATGATATCACGATATCCCTGCCATGACATGGCACAGATTTTATTAGCCTTACTTTTTCGTTATTATTTGAATCAATAATTGGACTCCAATTTACTCCATCTATGCTGTACATGATTTTGTAAGTTTCAATCCAAGATTTTTTCGATATGGCAGGAAGGTCGGCTCCTTTGGTGATAATTCCTTCAATGATTCTCTCGTCCACGAAATCAAACTAATGGAATTTTTATTCAATTGCGTAAAAGAATTTCAAAAAGTTTCAATTCAGCTTTGAAAAAAACGTACCTGAATCCATTGTTCGTAAGATGCTACAAAAGGAGCCCATCCAGAATTTCCGGATAACGATAAATCGCTAATTTTGAAATCGTTTGTCAATGAAGAAGAAACAGAAAGTTGGTGATTGAACATTTGGCCCGATTCAATTCCCATAGGTTCGTAACAAGCTAAAACGACAGAAAATAGATTATGAATTAAATAAGATTAATCTAGTCACCTGTTAAAGTCTCTGCTTATTAGAAGAAAAAAATCTCTTCAATTTTTTCAGATAAAAACGTCTTATATTTTTTTTGAAGAAGAAAAATTTCTCAATTTTTTGATTTAAAAAAAAAATAGGTAAAAATATTTTTCTCAATCAAGTTTTGGAAAAAAATCAATTTACGGAGGAAAGGTAAAAAAAAATTTTTTAAACTAAAAAAATTAGTAAAATAATTTCCCAGTTGAAAAAAAAAATTCAAACTTTAGAAGAAAAAAATCTCAATATTATTTTTGACAGTTGAAAAATTTTTCATTTCCTTGAAGTGAAAAGTTTTCAATTGTTTAAGAGTAAAAAAAAAAACAATTTTTCTGGAGTACAGTTTTTTTAACATTTACGAAGCAAATGAAAATATTTTTCTCAACTTTTTTAAAAAAAAATTCAAATTTTTGGAGGGAAAAATCAAATTTTTAAATTTTTTTATGAATAAAAAAAAATTGTTCTCATTTTTTGGAGTAGTGAAAGTAGGTATAAATAATATTTTGATATTTTTTGGGAGTAAAATTTTTTTCATTTTTTTGGATTAAAAATTTACAAAAAGTTTAGAATAAAAAAATTTCTCAATTTTTTGTAGAAGTTTTTTTTAAACATCTATGAAGTGAAACAATTATTCAATTTTTTTGGAATTAAAACTTTTTTTTAATTTTTAGAATAGGAACAATTTTAATTTTTTTTAGAGAACAAAATAGTTTTCGTATTCAGCTCATTCAAAAAATTTCATTCCAGCATCCTTTTAGGAAAAAATCCACTTACTTATAGGTTTAACGGGAGTGACTGCATTAAAACCACAGCCGAGAACTTGCACCAAAATGGCAATTTCTTTTTCCCAGGATAATGGTTTGATACGGATGTAACGTGCTTCTACCGCCGAATCAAATATTTGTTGGATTGGATGAACGTGGTCATAAGGACCGCGAAATATCTAAAAGCAGTTGGGTAAATTACCTACAAGTGACAAGATAGATGGATGTTTATTTTTATACTCTTACTTCCAAATTATCCGCAGGGTGAGCTTGTTGATACGATACAGCATCCACGCTATACAAAATTTTGTACGACTTTACCCACTCATTTTGTGAAGGATTGCCGGCCATAGTTACCCCATAAATAGGCTGAACTTTGCCTAGATCAATTTCTAAATAAGGTTGAGTATCTGAAGGCAAAGGTTTCCAAGAATACGAATTGTGGACTTGTTCTCCTATTGAAAAATCAATTTCGGTCAATTCCAGCGAAATATTTCAAGTGGAAGTAAGAATTTATAGGTAACCCTACCTGATATGATTAGTTTAGCATTTTCCGGAGCGTAGGAATTGCTTTGACTGGAACTTGCAGTGTAATTAGCTTGCTCATCAATTGGAATGTACCTATACAGAGCAATATTTAATGATTAAAATAATTAATCCCTTCAAACCTCGATGCAGGCAAATCTATTAACGTATTATCAGATAATCGATAATCCAACTCACTCTTCCAAGGAACATTTAGGCAAAGGTGTAAGTGTAACTGGAGTCGTTATAAATTCAGTCACCGCTTCCGTTGTAGTTTTATCAAAAATGTTATTTTCTGTTGTTATTTCTGTAGTGCTGATACTTTCTGTGGTTCCACATAAAGCTGGTGAACATCCGTATTCATTATTTATGCATTGGCAAGTCTTACAATCGTTTTCATATATCACTGTTCCAGGCTGTAAAAAAATAATCGTGATTGTGAAAAATTAAAAATGGAAACTTCAGTTTAATGAGTTTTGAAAAAACCTTCGTTAAAGAGCCGTTGTTTGTAACGCAGGTACATTCTTGTTGGTCTACACAAGCGAACTCGTCCCGCCAAAATTTATCGTTTGCACATGGAACATTAACGCATCCGGGAATGCAACTTTTTGACGAAAGACAAAGTCCTTTTTCGTTCAACTCGTGTTTATAGAAATTACATAACTGATTGCATTTAATTTTACAATCAGACCACTGCGATCCAGGCGGGCAAACGGGGACTTCTGGTAAAGTAACCGCTTCCGTCGAAGGTGGTTCTGAAAGAATAGGCAATAATTGAGAAAAAAATGTAAATATATTTATTTTAAAGAAGGAGACTTACTACAAGAACAGAGTACGCGAATCTGATAATCATTACACAAGCCAGATTTTTGTTTTTCATTGCTACAAACAAATCCAGTTTCTGGGCTGCAAATTATGCCCTGTTCATCTGACATTTTCCAGTCTGTTAAATCGGATGACGAAGTTTTGAATTTTGGTTTTTTCAGCTTCAAGGCCCATTTAGGCTTCGGTTTTCTGCGAAAGAAAAATTTTTCAAGTGAATATTTGACTATTTTTTTTTAAAACGGTATCGTAAAATAAAAAACGAGCTTACTCTAATGAAGAATTTCGATATTTGCAGTCTATAGTGCTAACATAACCAAGCTGACATAAAGAGATATTCTGTTCTTTGAGATCAGCGAAAGTTTCCATTTCGCCATTATTTTTATTCATCGAAGGAGTTGAAATATCTAACCATTCGCTCCAGCCCTCTTTACAAACTGAAAAAATCATTAATATTAGGCAAACGAATCATTATGGAATTTTACAATTGAAGGGTTTCTTATAGGTGTTTTACCTGATTCGACTTGTGGTGGTTTTTCCAACATAAGAGTTTTTGTTTGACCGTGATATTCACCTAATGCAGATATCAAGTATTAATATAGGTACCTCTAACTCAAAGATTTTTCCATAATCTTTGCTCTATATATATCTTATCTTCTTTATTTTTGAAAAAAAAATCGAATTTGTGTTTGCTTAAATTAAAATTACGAGTACCTAAAGATGTTTAACATAGGTATTGAAAAACTTACTACATTTGCAATAGAATTTAATTTGAAACTGATCGCAGCCTTTTTTGCAATTTATCTGTTCATGTAGATCACAAGTCACATCTTCATAATCAGGGTCACTGAACGATCTCGATCTACATGAAATATTTTTTATATCGTCCGGAAAACAGTCCAATCTATCGTTCTGCACTTACAAATGAACCATTAGAAGACCTCATTTCGATATTGATTGCTGTAAATGAAATAGGTACAATATTGTCAACGAACCGTATTTTCAAAAGAAATATTTTTCAAGTTTAGTTTTCCAGAAAAAGGTGGCAGGACTGTGATCCAATCTGACCATCCATTCACACACACTTTCGAAGTTGTAATATGCATTTCAGACTTGGCTATTTTTGTGGGCGGAGGCTTTATAGTGCACGGTGATCCGGAGCAAACCATTTGACCTTTCGAGCAATAACTATAAAAAATATCATCATTAGATAATTAATTTGTAATCAACATAGTCGTGTAGAATTATTCGAGATTCGAGTCGGTATTTACCACGAAGAACACGAGTCTTCCGAGATTTTTTCATTCTCCATGTAAGTTTTGCCATCAATGCTGAGACAGTGACAATCCATCGGAGAAACGCACTCGTTACTGGTATCATTTTTTCTGATTTGTCCCGGAGGACATCTCTTTTTCTTACATCCTGCATAATAATTTAAAATTTAATCTTAATTACCTAATCTTTGATTCATTGTTCATTCAATTTAGATATAAATTTTAAAAATCAAACCTTCCACACAATTCAACTTTTTACATTCCTTGGCAACATTATTATCAGTTTTGATACTGTCGCAAGATTCTTCTGGGCAAGGATCAATACAAGCAGAATATTCGGTGCCATTCGCACACTGTATCGCTAAAATATATATTAATCGAAATCAGAAAATAAACACTTCGAAAATAAATTGAAAAGGTGTAATTCTTACGGCATAATTCTTGCGTTCGCCATTTTAAATGGCGTCCTCTATTGCTGCATTCTTGAGCATATGCTGAGAAAACTGTACAAATACATTCGCAATCGCCTCCTTGATCGCAAGCACACGAGTCAAAAACACATCTACAAAAAAATTTTCACACCTCGTTAAAATTCGATGTGAAATACACATTCTATGATTTTACTCATTAGTTACTCACCTTTTATAATAGTCTTCCACTGAAACTTCAGAATGACATGGCTTAAATGAAGGGCTGTTTTTCAAAAAACTACATTTTTCAATTGCCCAAAACTTTCTATGTGCATTCAGTACACAAGGATCCTACTCAAAGAATAATGTAGATACCTATTTAATTCACATTATTTTTTTTAGAATTTTAATTACTTGGCAAGGTGAAGGTAATGGACAATGTTGTTGTAACTTCCAAGAATCAGCAAATATGGAAGGAGTCACCTCTGTTACTCCACCTGATGGAGTTTGAAAATCATCCAAAGAATTATCGTTGTAATTTCCACAAAGACCGTTGATCTGGAAATTTAAATTTTAGTGCGGGCTTTAAAAATGATGAAATTTGAAAATAAAAAAATAAATATAAAAATTAACCTTATTTTTCCATCGCGGGTGTGCTTGCATGTTAATCCTTGTCCCTCTATCCCATTGCAATGATATCGAAAGTGTAGGTACAATAACAAAAACATACATTTCTGTGGTAATAATTTTCAAACTAAAAAATAAAATAAAAATTCGAGCAAATTTTAAGAATTAGGTGATATTTAATTATGCGAATAAGTCGTATAGACGTTTAAAATTGACTAACGTTTTGTACTGTTGACTTAGGTTTTCAGCTTTTTCCTTGTCTAAAACCAAAGTCTCAAACCACTCGTAAACTCCTACTCTCAAAGTGACCGATTTGGTGCAACTTGTTCCTCCCGTACCACAAGGGACAATCTGTAAAAAAAAAATGAAGTTGCGAGTTATTCATTTGTAAAACAAAATAAAACACGATAAATGAGAATGTTCATCTACCTGCAGAATCACAGTAAAATTAACGTTGTCAGAGATGGATCCACGAGCGAATACATAATCACAAGTTCCTTGAAAATCGTAAAATTGTCCGTCAAATGTTCGGAAATGAGAATCACCCCAAGAAGAACACGTCGCAGAACATTCTTTTTCTGTACAATCCCAAGTTCCTTGAACACAAGTGCTTAAAAAAAAAAATAGATTAAGAATTCGAAATGATTGACAGAGAGACGGTAATTTTCTTCTCAAAAAAATTAATAGGGGTTTTTCTTTGACAAAATTTAAAGATTTCATTTTCAAAAAAAATAGATCAAGCTAAGATTTTTCCTTTAAAGAGCTTTTGATTTGTAATTTTTTTCCAGAAAAATTAGAAATTGAAAAGATTTATTTTCAAAAAAATCGAGAAATTTTTTGAACTGGTTTTTTCCAAAAAATTGAAAACAAAAAAATTAAGGGATTTGTTTTTTTAAATTTTTTCTAAAAAAATTGATTTAAAAAAAATTTCATCTCTACAAATGAGAAATTTTTTTCTAAGAAAATACATTTTTTTTCTTTAAAAAATTGTTTTTTTTTTGCAGAAAAAATTAAAAGATTTCTCCAAAAAATTGAAATATTAATTTTCAAAAAAACTGAGAATTTTTTTCACTTAGATTTTTTTTCCTACAAAAATTTCAAGATTTCTTTTACATCGACTCCAACAAATGTCAGATTAATTTTTGCATTTTCCTCAACTTCTACTAATTTGGCAGCCTTATAGGTAGGTAGAGGTACCTACTACCTACCAGTTATTGCATTCATTTTTCATAATTTCCTTATCGTTGTAACTTTTGCCTCCGTGATGACAAGGGCATTCAGTAGGTTCAACACATTTCTTCGAAACAGACTCTAAAACGTATCCTTGTTTACATGCACATCCGGGATAACATTTCTTTGGTGAAAAGCTAGGCGGATTATGCATGTTCTAAAAATAATATGTTTAATGACAATCAAATAAAATAAAAGGCAGTACTTATTAAGCATATAGTGGGTAATTTACTCGGCAAGTTATCGGTTCGGGTGGCTCACAATCAACGTATTCCATATTGGGTGAAGGACAAGATGTATCATTTTTATATTTCAATATTTCCGCTTCAGAAGCTGTATGACACTGCCACATGGCATTTTTGCATTCGCTAAACATGTACAACATAAAAATAGTGATTTAATAAACACTGAAATATTTAAAATAATAATTCATCATATTCGAATTACTTACCAAGATTCTAATCCGTTCTTTTCATTTTGCATCGTGATCTCATTTGGAGGGAATTTTCGGTTTTTATAAACACAAGGACATTCGCTATGAGGCACGCAATTTTCATTGTCATCAAAAGTGTAACCATCAGGACAATAACATCCTTCAACGCAAGTTTCCTTGCACAACTCTTTATGAGCTATATCGCTGCAACTTCTTTGACACGTATTCCCACAACTTTCAAATTTTTGCCCAGTAGCGCAATGAACATCTAACGAATGAAAAAAAAAAAAAAAAAAAAAAAAAAAAAAAAAAAAAAATTAAAAAAAAAAAAAA
>FIZV01080062.1:0-11759 GCA_900050545.1 Trionymus perrisii
AAACCTTGAATCCGTGCTCCAGTCTTTCTCTCTTGGTATCGATCAATTTTAAAAAAAAAAAAAAAAAAAAAAAAAAAAATTAAGATTCTACCACCGGCTGATCAATTATCCGTAACACGTACGAGTTACAAAATAACTCTGAATCTATATCAGTAATTATTATTAATCGTTTTTTTCTTCTTTTTTTCGAATTTTATCATCGACAAAACAACGATTTCTTTTTAGTTTATAACTGCAACGATCCGAAAAGTGATAATGGTGTAGATAAAATTTATAATAATTACCTAAAGGTGTATGTAATCAATACGTAGCTCAGCTCGGTGTGTATTGCACTAATTAACCCGTTATTATGCGAGATTCTTATTGGTTACTTAAATACCTACAATTTAATAGTACATATTATTATATGTTTGTACGAATAAGATGACGATGCGACGAAGGGAGAACCGATAATTTCATTTTCGTAATTATTTTACGGACTTGCAGCAGCAAACAGATTGGTAGGTAGCGAAAGTAAAATATTTATAAGTTGATGAATTCGACTAGGCAAGTAGGCAGCTGCTTGCTGCTTTTCGCCTTCTTTCATGACGTGAGTCATATTCCAAACACGCGGTGCGGCCGCTTCAGCGTGCAGTTAATCGAAAAAGCAAATATTGCATTACTGTAACATGATTCAAACTCGAGATTTTCCACAAAATTTATAGTCGTAGGGCTCGTAACCGGGTAATAAAAATTTGTGCAGAAAAATTAAATATATTAATATTATTCTGAGAATAGCGCCGGATACATAAGATAAGAGGTGATTATTATGGCACATGGTGGCGAATTTTTCTCAGTCATGGCCACTGGAATGTCGTAAAAACGGCGCGAAAAATCATCAATTCGTAAATCGTGAATCTGCGCCGATGTAGCGATTTAATTATCTACGATGAGAATTACATAATCGTATGGTCTTACCGCAGGCTACTTTAGCATCGGGATCTTGCTTAAGATGAGCATCTAATACGGCGTCGCTAATTTGATCGCACATTTTATCTGCAAAATCAAACGAGAAAATTTTTATTAAGTACATATTTAAATTTCCATCACAGTTGGTAAACCTGGTAATATAGGTATACATATTATGTATTAGCGCCAATATTATACTATATTATACTATGGAATAATAATTATACAGATTATTATTATCCCCGAACCACGATGCGAAGAGACGACGATTTAGGAACGGAACTTATGGAAATTGAAAAATTTACATCGTTGTACGATAATACGAAAATACAGATAGAAATACGATATGGCCGATGAATGCAATTACGAATATCAATTTTTTTTTTTTTTAATAAATCTTCTCTAACAATATCTATTTCCAATTCCACGTATTGATAGATTATCCTTATAATAGATTTAGAATTTTACTTATCAACGAACATTTTCATTTCTAATTACACACTACCACAAGTCCAACAGTAAACGAATCGTTTCATAATTTTTATTTTTTCTTCCTAGATAACATTATCAACTAATTTAGGTAAAATTCACTGCCAAATACTGAATCAATTCCATCATTTTAGACGTAATTGGAACGAGTATACTTTTATAATAATTCACGAAGCCCCTTCGTTTTGAATAACGATCTTTTTTTTTTTTGGTAAGCAGGGACGAGCATACCGTAAAGGTACATTATTATCAACCGTAGGTAGATAATTGTAACGGTCTAGTTTCGATGAAACATTTAAAATAGGAACATATTCAAACAGTGAAGTAGCTCGTTAATCTAATTTACGTCGCGCCAAGACTTTTTTATCACACATATGGCAAAGAAGTCACACATGAATAAGAAAGCAAGGTATTTGAAAAATTTTTAAACATACCGAAGTACACATTGTACAACGAGGGGATTACAATCGTGAACACTCTAACTATTGGAAAGTGTGAGTTATAAAAGGAAAATTTTTCTATTTACCCGGATGTCCTTCGCCGACTGATTCGGAGCTGAAAAGGAATACTTCATTGTCGTGAAATTCATTTGCAACACATCCACTTTGAGGATATCCGTTGGTGTAGCGTGTTTCTTCAGGCATTGTGATTTCAAATTTTTGAAAATTTTTCAAAAAAAAAAGAAACTGTCGAGTGATAAAATCGATGAAAATACGATTGTGATAGTACGCGAAAAACTTATCACTGATGGCTTCGAATAAATAAAATAAAAATTTACAATTATCCTACGCTACACGAGTTAAAAGCAACCCTACGACCAGCAAGCTCCGGCATTCAAGCTTCCCAAATAGTAAATGGCTAACGAAAAATGCGATAGAGCGATAGAACAGATGAAGCAGTAGAAAGTTGAGTAAAGTTTGCTTACTACGTGTAAGAAAGTTTTGCCATGAGGTAGAAAAAAAAAGATAAAAAAAAGTAACGAATCAAAGTTTTGATCGGCTGAAGACGATAAGACGAATTATTTCAGCCAATCAAAACGATCAAACGAAAATCGTAATCTCTTTTACACGTAGCGAGTACATTGAAACAAGATCGACTGTTGTAAAAGAAGCAACATTAGTGTTGATTTATGTTGTGAATCTAGCAATACTTTGCAGCCGTCAAGAGTGATACGTCACTCGTGATCATGATATTGCAATGTACGTGGCATCGTAAACAAAATCACTCAGTGAAGAATGAAAAAATGAAAAGTAATTTTAGAAAGTTTCAATCAATTAGTGATAAAATTTAGGTATAATTCGGATATTTCGGATATTTCGCTTTCTACCTAAATTTCCACGTACGTTGATTCGTTCCCGAAAGTAGCACTGTGTTAAAATTCAGCTGTACGAGTCAGCAAAAGAAGAATCTTCAGATTGATAAGCTTCACTACTTTCGCCTTGATTTGGTAAGTTAATGGGTTATATTCCCTTATTACTGTACTGTTCTTGGAAACTGTAGCTTTTGCGAGACAATGAAAGGTGACTGCGGGGTCAGATTGAAGGAATTTGAACAAAATTACAGAACGTTTTCTGTTATTATGACACACTTTAGACGTCAATGTTAGAATTAGCTTTCTAATCAAATTCTTACCTTATTATTCGTATCGACGGTTAATTATTAAGAAATACGCAACTATCTTATCACTTTTAATGCGTATGTTTTTCTATTGTTGCAGTTTGCGTTGTTATTTAGCACTAATATTGATTTTAAAATTTCACAGAGGTGAACATTATGCTGTAAAATAATGAATGTTGGACCGTACTACCAACCACCGCAGCAAGTGTTGCAATTCAGCAACCATCAGCGTAACAATTCTGCACCGATTGGGTCTGATGAAGTAGATAACAAAATGAATAGTCACGGTATCCCGAAATATCCTCCAGGAGGTGTTAATACGATGATACCAACAGGTTTGTTTCAGCAAAAGCTGGAAAAATTCGTCCACCAGCTCTACAATGTTTCACCTTATTACAGGAAATCCGGGTGTACCAAATATGCCTCCCAGTATCGATCAGATTACCAATAATGTAAATAAAATGTCGATGCAAGATGGTATGAACTACGAACGTCCTTCGTATCCTACGCAAATAGTGGTATGTGCGATATTCTGGAAAATATGTACTTTCTCGAAAATTGATTTCAAAATTGATCGCATGATTTTGTAGGATCAAAATAAAAATATGGCCTCAAACGATAATTTATACGGGGCGAAAAATTATCCAGATGGATCGCAGTTCAATTCGAAACCTGTGCCCGTGTCTAATAATGTATCTAATAACATTCCAAACGTTGCCCCGATGTCGAATTATCAATGGAATCAACCTGCCAATGATGATTTATACCCGAACAATAATGCAGTGTCGAATAACGCTCCTGCTGCACCTTACACATTTAACGATAGGTAATTTCGAATTTTTTAATTTTTCGAGTAATATTTAAACAAAACCACATTGACATTTTTTACAGTCATCAAGCCACGTCCAACAATATGTCATCGCGTTCACCATCAGCTCCAGTGAACAACTTCCCTCAAAATAAATCTTTTTCGCCAGCACCTCAAAATAATTCGTATCCGGGGCCACCTACTCAAAACATCCCATTCGGAGCAAATAATTCTTTTGGCGGAGCGTCTGCGGCTAGTAAACCTTTTCCACCTTCTCAGAACGAGTCTTTTTCTCCTGCCGGACCTCCAAAACCTCCTAGTAATACTTTTCCATCGCCTGCGACGAGTACACCTTATTCCACGTTTACTCAATCTAATTCACATTCTCCTTCTGGGCATCAGTTGAACTCCACAACTTCAAAACCAGCAGCTAATTCTTTTGCACCTCCTGTTTCAGCTTCGGCTTATTCCGCTACTCTTGAATCGAAACCGACATTTTCTCCGGAAAATTCTTCACTAAACTCCGCACCTGGACTGCCGCAGAGTTCTCTACCTCCTAAAACGCAAAATAATTTCACTTCATCGACGTCTACTTCATCTTTTCCTCCCGTTGGCGAATCACGGTCCGAATTTCCACCAAGTGTAGGACATCAATCAAAGTCCGCTGCTGGGCCTCAGCCAAACACTTTGCCTCCCAAACCACAAAGCAATTTTGGTCCTTCGGTGCCATCTTCAAACTATCCGCCTGCTTCGGAGTCGCAGCACAGCTATCACGCTGCTGCTGGACCGCAGTCGAATACAATGCTTTCTAAACCGCACAATAATTTTCCCCCTCCTGCTTCGTCTTCGAATTATTCATCTGCTCCATTTTCTCTACCTCCAGGCTCACTGAACTCTGTACCTTTGAAAGCGCCGAATTCGTATCCTGCGCCAGTGTCAACCCCGTCTTATCCCACGACATCTGCGGCGGATCAAAATTCGTTGGCAGGCGCCTCTAAGCCACCCAGTTCTTACCCTCAGAGCGCATTCGCACCGCCCTCTCAACCAGGCTCTTTTCCCATGACTAATCCGGCACCTGGTTCGTATCCTGGAATGCCCCAACCTAACTCGTATCCACCGTCGCAGGGATCGTTTGCTGCACCTCCAGGAGCATCTCAACCGAACGCCTATCCTCCGTCATCGATGTACCAAAAACAAAAACCAAATAGTGGATATCCGAATAACACCAATGGAACTTCGGCTGCGCCCGGATTCCCTCCGTATAATCAAAAGTCAGCATTTTCACCCCCTTATTCAAAAATGCCGGGACCTGCTAGTCCGGATATGCCGCCGCAAGCGGCTTACGGTGGCCCTCAATACGGTGGAATGCCTTCGCAACCTCAACAACAACAATACCAACGTAAATTGGATCCGGACAGTATGCCTAATCCGGTACTTACTTATTTTTTTGGAATTTACACAACTTTCGTCGTTGGTGATTTAGAATTTTTATTTTTGTAACGTTGCCTACAGATCGAAGTGATGTCTGAAGATCGTAAAGTTTTTTGTAATAAGCCCTTTATTACGAATCAAGCAGGCTTGGTGCCGCCTTTGGTTACCACTGATTTTATCGTCGAAGACGAAGGCAACGCTAATCCTCGATTTATTCGATCCACAATGTATAATGTACCCTGTAATTTGGATATGATGAAACAAGTAAGCGAGGAAAATTTCGAAAATGGCACTCCATTGGATCCAAACGAAATCGATTTTGTTATTATTTAATCGAATTTGTAGGCCGATGTACCGTTTAGTTTGGTGATTACACCTTTGGCAACGCTGCCACCCGAGGAACAGTTACCGCCAATTGTGAATACTGGTGAAATCGGTCCTGTCAGATGTGTCAGGTGTAAAGCGTACGTTAATCCTTATATGAAATTTGTCGACGGAGGTCGCAGATTCGTTTGCGCTCTTTGTAAAGCCGTGACCGAAGGTAGGCCTGATTAGAATCGCTACTGATTGCATTCTAAGAAAATTTTCACTCGCCAATACATATATTTCTTTTACAGTACCAGCTGAATACTTCCAGCATTTAGATCATACTGGCAATAGAGTCGATAGATATGAAAGACCAGAGCTTTTATATGGTGCTTATGAATTTACCGTCACTAAGGAATATTGTAAAGTGAGTTTGAACGTCTGGCTACTTATGTACTTTGAAAATGTATTGCTTTATATTTTATTTCACTCTCGCAGGAAAACGAAATACCAAAGGTACCAGCGTTGATATTTGTCATCGACGTGTCGTATAATAATATTAAATCAGGCATGGTTAAACTATTATGCGAACAAATGACCGACATTGTGCAGAATTATTTGCCAACTGACGAAAACGGCGAAGAAAATCCACGAATGCGAGTCGGTTTTATTACTTACGATTCTACTGTACATTTTTACAACATTAAGGTTAGTCGAATAATACGAGCCTGTTGGAATCGCGTTACACCTTATGTCAACACGCGATGACGTGTGTAAAATCCACTTTTTTTAATCTACGTAACGTATTTCACGCAGGCATGCTTAGGACAGCCCCAAATGATGATTATTGGAGACATGGAAGACGTATTCGTTCCACTTCTGGACGGTTTCCTGTGTGATCCTTTGGAATCGTTGACTGTCATTAATTCGCTTATGCAGCAAATCCCAGCCAACTTTGCCGAAACCAGAGAAACCGATACGGTTTTGTTACCTGCTATTCAAGCTGGATTAGAGGCATTAAAAGTAATTGAATTTGGTAACGCGAGGGATTGAAATTCGATACGATGACCTTGGAAATTTTCAGTCGCTACTGTTGGGTGCTAAAATTGCATGCCCCCTCTGCCTAAAGAAATTCTAATAGAATAAGATCTTATGTTAAGGAATGAACTGAAATCATTCGAGGGAATTTTTCAAAAAGGTTTTTGAAAATTTCCTTTTTTTTTAGATTTATTTTTCTTCAACTTAATATTATTCTGTATTGCGAATTTTTTCATTAGGAATTTTTTAATGAACAAAAACCAATTCATCAATTTTCAACAAGAATTTTTTAAAAGCCATTTTTTTCAAAAAAAAAATTTAAAGAAAGTTTTCAAGATGATTATTTGAGAATTTTTTCCAAAATTCAAGTAAAAATTTAAATAAAAAATATATGGAATTTGCCCAAGATTTTAAAAAAGTACAAAAAATAATATGAGGACCTTTTTCGGAAGAAAAGTTAATTTTTTGAAATATCTTCTCAAAAAGTATACGTATGTGAATTTAATCAATTTGTCTTTTTAGTGTTCTATCATAAAAAATATCTTTTTGAAATTTAAGATATCATGTAGGCGTTTTTTTCGTACCTAAAACTAATCAATTTTTATTACATTAAACCGAAATTTAGGTCAAGGGTTACGGTTTAACTATTTCTTAACAGTTCAGATTTTGTTTATCAATTTGAAGTGAACTTCAACGAGCGAACATACGCTCGATACGTCGTCAACTCGACATTAAATATTCATACCAATGGCGTTTCTGAAAGGAAAAGTATAGGGAAGTCTGAAAGTTGATACATTACAGTGTCACTTTTTCAAAAGGGTGTTTCATGAAAAAACTTGAAAATTCAATTTTTTGAAGAACCGTGTCATTTTTTTGAAATTCCAGGGTAAAAATTTATTTAAAAATCAGAGTATTTTTTTTCACATTTTCAAAAAGTTTAATTATCGAATTGTCTAAATTGCAAAATTTTAAAGAATTATCAAATTTCCCAAAATCGTTGAATTTTCTAAAATTCTCTAATTCACAAAAATTAGTGATTTTTCAAAAATTGCAGGATTTTCAAAAATCTCCACATTTTCAAAAATTGAAAAATTTTCCTAAATTGAAAAATTTTTCAATGTTATAAAACAAATCTTCAAAAATTGACAACTTTTTAAATCTGACAAATTTTTCAAACCTGGCAAATTTTTCAAATTTTCAGGATCTAATTCGCATAAACTGTAATTTTTTTTAGGAATATTGAAAAAAATTATCCCGCTCTCCTCCCGCTCTCGTACCTTCAAATTATATCAAAAGAAATATAAAACTAGAGCTCTAATAAAACCACATAAAAAAAGTTCAAATTGAAAAAAAAAAAAAAATCACTTCAATTTAATTTTTTTTTTGAATTCTAATTAATTTTTTTTGTGTTTTGATCATAATTAAAAATCTTATTTCTTCAATTGGTTTCTATTATTTTTTTTTCGATTTCTATATCATTTTAAATCGTATTTTTTTTTTTTTTTAAATTAAAAAATCTTAGACATCTATTCCTTAAATTGAATTGTCATTTTTATTAAAATTTTCCGACATTGACATGGATGATAGGATATGTCTTACTTAATAGGGGTGATTCTAAAAAAAAATTCCCATTTTTGCAGGTCACTCGATCTTTTTTCAATTTTTCGATATTTCATTGTACTTACTTATCTTTGAAAATCTAAATAAACAGTTTTTATACTATTTTTGATCAGTTAAAAATAAAATTGTTGATACATTGTTAGCCTTTCGGAAACTTATACTTACAAAAAAAGACTGATCCAATTTATCAATATTTAGTTGGAATTTTGAAATCAATTAAAAAAAAATAATCAAGTTTATAAAAATATTTTTTTTTAATTTTTAAAACTTACACCTAGATAAAAACAACAACAAAAAAAATTATTTTTTTTTCATAAGTTCAACTTTTTAATATCTTGTTAGAATTTTGAAAACAAATTTTTGAAAAAATTTATTCAATTTATAATTTTTGTTGTGCTGTTTGAACCAAGTATTGCAAATCACAAAATCATGATTTTCTAACATAAGTCCATATCCATGAACCAATATGCCCACTTGAAGAGTTTTAGAATTTTGATGGTTTTGGTTGAAAAAAATATATTTTGTATAAATCGAAAAAAAATTGCAAAAGAGTTGCGAATTACTTCATTTTACTTACGAACTTTTTCAAAAAAGTTACACGTACTGGCGAAACTTAGCATTCCACTTTCACGCAACAAGTAATTGAAAAATTTCCGATACTCACCTAAAACAGAAGAAAAAAAAATCGTTAGAATATTAAGTATAGGTAGTACATATAATTCTTACAAATATGATGGAAAAGTATTCTTAATCATTGGTATTCGTCAAAATGGTCCAAAAGATGAAAAATGTCTCCCCGAGAAGACTCTTCATGTTTCGATGAGAAAAAAATTCACGAAAATATTCGTATTTTCCATTTTATTTTATTTTTATGAAAATCCTATCTCCCAAAATTTAATTTTTTCAATTTTTCGAATTTGCATTTTTTTGAATCGATTTGTTTCCTAATTGTTTTAACACTTTTTTTAAATTTGGTTTTTTCAACAAAGTTTTAAATTTTAAATTTTTTTTTAAATCTCAATTTTCAATTTTTCAAATTTCAATTTTTTTTGAATCGATTTTTTTTCAATTTTTACTTTTTTCAAATATTTCAAAACTTCCTTAAAATCTTATTTCTTCAATTACATTTTCAATTTTTTCAATGTTTTTATAATTTAAAAAAATATAATTTCTTTCATTCTATTTTCAGCGAGTAATTTTCTCAATATTTTTATTGAAATTTTATTGCTCACTAAATATTATTTTTTAAATTTTTTGGTTTTTCAATTTTTAAATCTCGGTTATCGAGTTCTCAAATTAATTTTTTTTTCTATTTCCGCAAAAAAAAATTTCAAGTTTTATCATTTGTTTGATTAAATATTTAATTTTTTATGATTTTTCAACCTTTTTGTTAAAATTATATTTCAAAAATTAAATTCGCTTAATTTTTAGTGTTTTTATCGTTTTTTGTACATATTTTGTTTTCAATTAAGTTGTTCAATTTTTAGCATTTTTTTTTTCATTTTTCATTGTTTTTATTAAATATGTATTCTAATTTTTTTTTAAACGTGATCATAAATTTTATTTGTTTTCTTTGATCTTTTATCAATTTAATCCTTATTTTCGAACATTAATTATAATCAGATCTTCAGATCGCACATCACGAAAAAAAAAAGGTTATAAATTACCAGCACTCGAACAGGTACTCTGACTTCTTTCTGACATTTCGAAGATAATTTTCTATCAATGTTATAACGTTTTTTTACATCTCGAAGGACTTTTCGCGGATCCAATCGCAGATATAAACAAATTAATTACTATTTTTGGACCATACATCTCGGATAACCTTGCTGCAAGCGATATAAACTCCTTTTCGCTGCGAATCACATCGCTAAAAATTATAAGCCTCGAGGTTCAGTCTCAAGTCAGACTTCAAAATCATCTCTTTAACCGCATTAACTTACGAGTATCTTTCACCTTATCCGAATACATATTTTCTCGGCATTCTTACAATACGAATGAGCCTTGTAGAGAAATGTAACGGTGGCACGAAAAATACACTGAGATTCCATTCACAAGAATATACTCCAAGTCTCATATATAGAATTCCAAAAGGTCAGATTATTTGGTAAGGGCAGTTGAAATTCTTCGAATGAAAATGCACTACAAAACGAGTTTTTAATTTGGGCATAAAACACGCTTTCTTCTCATATTCAGGTATGTATAAGATACGTCAACGCGTGTAAATCACGCGCCGCATCTGTCGAATTAATTTCACATTAAACATACAAAGTGTTTGGGTCAAAGAACGCGACGGCTACATGAGTAATTGTTGACGTTACGCAGGGTCGAGTCGTACGTATTTACAATACACGATAAATAGATACGACGATGGACTCGTATTAAGCATCTTTAAACTTTCGCACGTTACGAACGAGCCGTCATTATGGATATATTAATCATACTAAAAAGTAACACTTTGTTAGACTTAGGACGTTACACTGTCCAAAAATCGCATAAAAGAAAATCCAACATTGATGATTTCCTCTATCTTCAAAATTACAGGATGTTCCCCTAGTGATGTATAGGAAAATTCATAGCGTAAATAACCAACCCACAATTATACACATGGTACTCGGAGTGCAAATAATAGCTCATTAGTAAATCATTTCTTAACAAATATTATAAATTTTGAGATACAATTTTGAAAATCGACTTATGCTATATCAAAGTCGATCCTCGAGTATACTGCAATCATTTCTTAAGCAATCTGGAGCCCCCGGCAAAAGTGAATTTTTTTCCAGTGCACTAGAATCCCTCCTGATGGCGCTATAATCACCTTTGACAGCTAAAAATGCAATCCTAGTGTTAGTATGATATCATCAGTCGATCAGCGCAGTTTAACCCAAAACCTAAAGAGACGAGTCAACACGTGTATTTTTTAATAACTCGAAAATCTTAAAAAGTCAACTTTTGTCGGAGATCAGAGACTCCAGATCGTTCGAAAATTTTCGCAACCGACTCGAGAGATCAACTTTGGTATGCAAACCGATTTTCAAAATTTTATCTCCAAAATGTCCAATTTAAAAAAAAAAGTTGTTTTTCTAATGGGCTATTTTCGAAATTTTCAAAAATTCGCCAAAAATCGAAAAATCAACTTTGGCAGCTCAAAATTTGGTTCTGAGGTATGAGTGACATGTTCTTTCAGTGAGCCAAATTTCAATTCAATCGGAGTTGAAGAGTTGCCTAGGTTACATTTTAAGTTTGAGAAATGAAGACGCTATATCCAGGCTTCGGAAAATGGCATTTGTGAAGTGTGAGATAATTTTTATTGGCCCCTTCAATTTTCGAAACAGACTTGCGTCTAGCCCCTGAAAGGCTATTCAAATTTATTTTTCGTTTATCTTTCAGAGTCTTATTTTTTAGTTTGTTTTTTTTAGCCAATTTTCGAAATTTTTAAAATTTTGTTGATTTTGAATTTTTATACTTTTCAAGTTTTATTTCGATTTTTCATCTTGGATTT
>FIZV01080114.1:0-10885 GCA_900050545.1 Trionymus perrisii
TATAATTTTAGTTATTACTAAAATTCAATTTGGAGCAACCTTTGCTCCTCAAAAACCCAAAAAACTGTTTTGGAAAAGTCAAAATTTCGTTTTTTACATTTTTAACGAAAACTATCGAATTTAGAGCAAAATTTCTCATCATCAAAAGTGTTTAAAATGAAATTTCCTTTCGAATGAGGTATAATTATACGATCGTTTTTTAACACCCCCTCCACCTGTGAACGCATCATATTCATTGAAAAAAAAAAAGTCAAGACAGAAAATAATTACCTTTTTGAATTCCATTTCCCCTCCCAAAATTCAAATCTACATCGCCTTAACCGGGTAAAGGGTAGACCCGATAGAAGGGACGAGGAAGGGGATGAGGAAAGCGACAGTGATGTACGAACTCATTTGAAAAAATGTAATTCTAAAAACTTTCAACGATAAGAAATTTTTCTCTAAATTCGACAATTTTCATTGAAATTGTAAAAAACGTAATTTTGATTTTTTCAAACCGGTTTTTAGGGTTTTTGAGGGGCAAAGGTTGCTCCAAATTGAATTTTAGTAATAACTAGAATTATAGAGGAGTTCTTGAGGAACAACTTTTGTTTGAAAGTTTTTTTTTCTAGAGCCGATAGATAGGGAGAAATTGGGGTTTCAAAGAAAAGGGAATGGACCCTCGGCAAACGGTGAAGAAGAAAAGGGGCATACAAGCTAAATTTATTTATTATAGTGTTTAGAAGAAGAATCAATCGTAAAAACGCTTTTAACAATGCAATCGAGCGGAAGCCTTTTTTTGTGAAATTTACGTTAGGACACTATTGATTAAAATAATCTGATTTTTAAAACATATTTTTTTCTCAGTACCTGTCTTCGTTGATTTCCTGAGATTTGCAAATATGCTGCATCGGTACATTGGTCCATTGCTCGGCCAAATTCACCATGCCTTCGCCGTCCATTAAACCGTATCCGAATTTGTGATTAACTAAACAAAACCGCAACAGACATGCCAATGAATAATAATTGCAGTTGTAGATGAAGAAAATGGGCTTCTTTGAATTTTTCAGGAAATTCCATTCAAAACTTACATTTACGTTTAACGCCATTCACATTCCATCCGGATTCTTTTTCCAGAGGTGAAGATTTGGAAGTCATTACCACAATGTATTGCATATCTCTCCACGTTAGACTGGGATTTGCTTCCAGAGCTAGGGCCACCAACCCAGCAGCCAAAGGAGCAGACGCCGAAGTACCAGTGTGCTCCACTGTGCAGATATGATCTGGTCGTAGTCGACCGTCCATATCAACTGTGCCTATACTTTTGTCATGGCCGGGGGTACCAGAGCTGTAAGTGGTAGCTAATGTAGATGCGCATTCTTCCAAATACCAAGGTTTGTAGCTGGAAAAAAAAATAAGAATTTCTTTCAAAAATCAATGAAAAAAAAAAAAAAAAAATCAAAACAATTTTTTCAACAGAATTTCAAAAGTTTGTGTTGACTGTGTGAAAAATTATCACTTTCATATTGTTTACCTACCAACAAAATGAAACGATTTTTAATGAAATTTCAAAAAAGTAAAGAAAACCCAATTTTTAAAATCAAAAAATAAATAAATAAACGAAACTTTGAAAAAACTATTTAGAACAACACAAAAAAATTACTTTTGAACAGAAATTAATTTTCTTTTTTTTTTTAATTACCTACCTAAAAATTTTTTCCGAAAGATTTTTTAAAAAGTCATTCTAATAAAATTTTAAGGAATTGAAAAATTTTATTTATGAACAAAATTATTTTTAAACATTGAATTCTGAATAAAATGTAAAACAATGTAAATAAAAACAAAAAATTGAAAGGTTACTTAAACAGAATTTTCGAAGGTTTGATTTTTTCAAAAGTGAAAATTTTGAAAAATTTGTGGTTCAAATGAAAAATTTTCTTGTAAATAATTGACAACCCTATAAACTCGTCAACGCCAGTGTCAGTCCGGTCAGTCGATCATTTGGGCTACGTGTATTATAAAAAAACAACTTACCCGCCTTGCGTGGCACTCGAGATAGATAAGGTAAAAATACTATTAGTATAACCGTCGCAATTACAACAATCCGTGTGTTTTCCACCATTGCCAGAAGCCCACACGAATATCGAACCTTTACCATGACGACCCTGTAAACGTCGAAAATCGTATTAAAGCTTAATTCTATACTCGGCACATAAGTCAAGGAAATCCCTACGCCTATTAAGACGTTATCCAAAAGTCTGCTTAATCTTTGCAGCATGCGTTGAGACGCGAGGTGAATTTTGTAAAAATTATTACCGCAATATTAAACGCTATAAATACACTTTGTGCCATCGAGGACAGCGTGATATTCTTCTACAAATGCAATAAAAATTCGCTCATTGCAACGAGTCCAGTACTCACCGACGTGACGCCGTAAATGAAAGCTCGCCTGGCCAGCGGCCCGGGACCATCTACTGTTTTGCCATCGTCTTCGGGACCCCAAGATGCGCTATAAATATCGATATGATTTATATTCAGGCCAAGGGCTCTGGCTTCGACTGCATCGTTAACCGTACCATCCAACATTCGTACGCCTTAAAAGAAAACACACACAATCGTAGTCGTCTATCATCACAAAAAGTCGTCTCATCGATTAAACACTCGAAAAAAAGGGAAAGAAAAACAAAAAGAAAAAGACGCAGCGAAGAGAACCCCCCGGAATTAAAACGCTCCAATTATTACAACAAACGTGATTTACATTCGACGACAAACACTTTTATACGTTCGAAATATTCGTATAATCTCTCTTATGCAAAATGTAAATGATAAAAACGTGCATTAGCATTAATATGCAAAATAATTCCGCTCCGCTCCGCTCCGCTCTTACGCCGCTAATCGTTCTCGAAGCGTGAAAAAATTCTCTAAATTAAATATCTTTACTTCGAAATTATGATCTGTCTTCAACATACCGTTCTTTCGTCGTCGTACGTCGTACGTGTACAACTAGCAGACAAAACAGTTCACCAAACTTTTATTTTTACTTCACAACCGACTTTTCCATCGTGTCAGCATTTTTCTTAATTCAGTTAAACACGCGACGTGTTTAAACAACCGTATATAAAATTCGCTACTATAACGAATACCAAAACCAGAGCGAAAAAAAAAACAAATTACTACGACAACGTTATTAGGTACCCCCTTGATAAGGTGATTAGGCGAGGGACAGGGGGATAAAAGGACCGCCGCGGTAATAAAACAAGTACACACGCGAGAACGTCAACGAGCAACCAAAGTCGAAGAAAAAATCGCGCTGTTTTTTTAAGCACACGATAAATACGTACGTACTACGTACGAGTAATGCGAGACTGCGAAAGAATTTTTCCAACCTCGAATCTCGAAAAATATATTAAGAGTTGGAAATTGAGAAAAGAAAGTGAGCCCGAAACGTTTGTCGTCCTACATTTCAATATAAATTCGTAAAAAAGATTAATTAATCGAGAAAAGAGTTGGCTTTTGCTTTTGAGTGAAACTAGCTTAAAACAACATAGATATTCTTTTCTTATAATAAATATATCAAAGGGAAACTTTTCTGGCAAATTTTTCAACCGTGTAAATATTCGGGGAGAATTTCTCCACCCCCTCCCCTTTCTGAGACGACGTCTTCGGATCTTTTCGAAAAAAACATACCCTTGTTTTCTTTTGGCTAAGCGACGATTAATTGATGAAATGTTATGAAACCGGTGATATGTTTTTGGAACAGATATTGAAAACTCTCCCAGATGTTTCAACTTCACTGGTTTTTTTTTCTCGGTTTCGTTAAAATGGAGACTTGATGTATAAATTTAGATAATTTGACGTCACCGAAGGGAATAAAGTTGATTTTGAACACTAGAATAATTCAGATAATTTGGAAAATTGAGATAATTTCGACATTCGAATAATTGGCATGATAGGGCCCGTTTTGAATATTTTTTGGAACTGCTCAAATTCAAAATAATGATGAAAATAAAAAAAAAGTAAAAAGTAAAAACATCAAAAAATCGTTTTTGAGCAAAATTTCATAAAATAATTATTCTTGGACCGCAATTTAAAAAAATTTCTAACAGGAATACTTTCAACAAAATTTTAAAAATTTATTTCTGAAAAAACTTGAAAATTTGTTTGCTATTTGAAAAAAAAGGTAAATTGAAGTAATCAACAGGAACTTTAGTAGCATTTTTCATGTCAAAAAGTAATTAAAAAGTAACCAAATTTTTCAATGTTTTTCACAAAAACGAAGGAACTCCCCTTAACTTACTCAATTTTCGATAGTTGAATATTAACTTTGTATCCAAAACCACCTTGCACAACCCACGAAAAAACACATAAAATGCCTTATTTATTTTTATTTTTATGTAAAAATTAAAATTTTTCTCTTTAAAAAGTTTGACAGAAATTTGAAAAAAAAAAAACAGTTTGAACAAAATTTTAAACCAAAATTTTTTAACACAATTCTTCAAAATAGGTAAGTATGTAATTTTGAAGAATTGAAATAATCAAATTGAGCAAAATTAAAAATAAATTACTTACTTTCAAACAAAATTAAAAAAAAAAAAAAAAAAAAAAATTAAAGAATTTAAGGATTTTCTGTATCTTTTCCCAAAAAAATGTTGAAAAAACTTTTTTCAAAAAAGTTTAGATTTTCCCTGCCATTTGGAAATAAGAAATTTCTTCCTCAGAGAATAAAAAATTTCCGCATAAAAATTGAAAGATTTCTACTCAAAAAAATAAATAAAAAAAACAGGTACTTCAAAAAAATCATTTCAAAAACATAGGTATTCCAAATGAAATTGATTTCTCTCACCCTAAGAATACTGAAAATTTTCTTACGCTTACTCATAAAAAGTTATGAAATTTTTTCTCCACAAAAATTTTAGATTCTTTCTACAAAAAAAAGTCAAGGATTTTTCCCATCAAAAATTGAAACTTTTTCTAATTTCATTTGGAACAGGAATAAAAGATTTTCTATTTTTTGGAATATATTTTCTTAAAATTCGGAGTTAGAATTTAAATAATTTTTTTCAACAAAAAAAGGTTTTAAAAAAATGAAATGTTTAATCTAAAAAATTATTTCAAAAAATTTGAAAAATTCCTATCGTAAGAAAACACTCGAAATATTTTTCTTTAAAAGAATCGAGAGAACACTCGAAAAAATTTAAAAATTTGTTCATTAAAATGACACAGATTTTTTCGCCAAATAAAACCTAAGTTAAAATTAGAGATTCCTTTCTCAGAAAAAAATGAAATTTTTTCTGCACAAAAACTGAAAGATTCTTATTCTAAATGTTGTTGTCTTCTTTTAATTTTTACTTTGAAAAATATTACTTGTTCTAAAATTGATTTTTGATTTTTTACTATATTTATCACGGTAATTGAAAACATTTTTCATATAATACAACACGTGATTGGAAAGACAGGAGAAAATTGAATACTCTCTAAAGAACGGCGTTTTTTTCGTAAAATTACAATTAAGTATTAAAAAAAAATAAAAAATCAAATCAAATCAAAACATTATACCCCTTCTAAAAAAAATTTACTGTTTACAAAAAAAGATGAGGCCCAACTTTCAATAGCATTCTGAGGGCCCCAAAAGTGGAAGCACGCCACTGATAAACAAATCTAGAATCTACTACTATCTTCCTCGTTCTACAAATACAAAATAATGATCTTTTAAATACGTCAATTTGGATTTGGGTAGCCTAAGCCTATAGCCATGGCACAAAATTGAAAACTGCGAAAAATGGTACTAAAATAGAGTTTTATAGAGGTGCATGGGACAGAAAGGAGTGAGAAAGTCAAAATCACCAAAAGGCATACGCCAATAGCCTTGTTGTTGGTGTTTTTGTTTTAATGAAAAAAATACAAGGCTAAAAAACATGATATTACAGATGAATTGAAACATTAATCAGTTAATCATGGTTCAAATATACTAAGTACTTAGAAAAGATATGCAATCGTTACATCATCACCGATATCGTTGAACTTAGTAAACGATATCTTGATCAAGATTATGAAAACTTCTAACTGTACGTCGACTTCAATTTTTATTTAGCGAAATGCTGACACATCTCCTTTTAAACCCTTGGGAGTAGGTTAAAATTTTTTAAAAGACAACGCCGAGAATTCCTGTAAGGATTTAAAGTACAACTTACCCTCGAGAAATGTTATAGCCTATACGTGATGTTTCCTAAAACCGTATATTTTTTCCCTTAGTTGGTAAAAACCAAAATGATTCGAAAAATGGATTTGAAATTCATAATCATGTTCTGCTAACAGATTTGAAATATTATAAACTTTAACCTTTGAAAAAAATAATGGAATTTAAGAAATATTTTCCATCAACCTATTGCAGAGATTTTCTCCGTAATTAATCTGCTGAAACTAAACAAAATCTCATAAGAAATTATCAATCAATTCTAATTTGACATTATCAATACAAACGAAAGCGTGTTAAAACTTGAAAGTATAGTTCGACAATTAAACGAGTATCTTGGCAGTTTTAGGGCGACAATAATGTTCATAAGGTGTTCATACATAGTACTTACAATGCACAGATCGCACGTAAACTCAATGTTAAGGTTGTATCGTTATACAAAATAATAACACACTATTGCACAATGCACACACACTTGCTCCCACCAGAACTGCCATAATTACCTATCAAAATAAATATTCCAACGTAGGTAATCTAAATTCATAGCAGCCGGATAAGATTTTATTATAATAAAATAAAACACGATTCGCAGGTGGAGGTGGTATTGACTACATCGAATTTTACATAAAAGATAATTTCCGAATAATTCACAGATAATGCCACTTTGGTATAAAAAGCATAAAAGCAATGTTTTGTGATGAGGTGAAAGCAAATACACCGTACACGTAGACGAGTCTCACATTTCTGATTTCCTTATCTATCTTACATTGCTTCGTTTTGTTGGAACATTTTAGCAAGAAAATTCGTTTTATGAAAGGGAAGAATCGTGGATCACATTGCGGTTTTACCAACAATATTAATATGGCAATGCAATTGTAACGATTCTAGTACTAGTACGGCGAAAATTTAACCTCGTTCGAATTAGGTACATATTTTAGAATTAACCCTTACATTGACCATTGATGAAGGGCTCGTAGTCATGTCATAAAGCATATTATGTAAAAGAATATCGTAAACAATGTACATAATGGTATTTTTGGTCATTTTTGATGAGTTTGGGATTAGTTTCGGATAACAATAAAAAAGACGTCGCCGCCGGTAGCTCAGAATCGCGAATATTCAATTAACTTACCGATCGTGATGTTTGGTTGTTTCTCCAGGTCTTCAAATTTGGTAACATTATATAAAACAATTTCATATTATAGCGATTCCCGAAACGCATAAACAATTAATGTAATATTTAATTTATCTAATTAACAAAAATTGCACTATGTGGCACACAACACACACGACTCAGATGAAACCAAAGCGGGAAGAACGCGAACCGAAACTGGGAAAGAAGAAAAACTAAACTGGATTTAACTGGAAATTGGAATATATAAATAAATCAATGTTGACTATTTTTGAGAAAAAAAATTCTTACGGAAACGCATCCCCTGTTGGATTTTTATTTTTCAATTTCTTAAAGATTATCAAAATATTATAACTTAAGCTCAATACCATTCAACTTCAACTTCAAAACAAATACCTTGCAGTTTGCATTCATTTTCCAAGTAATTTTAAATTTTAATTTCGTAAAATTACGTAATGTTATAAAAATTATTTTCTCCCAGAAAATGCAACATTGTTTTACCATGCCTAGCATGAGAAGGTGTGAGTTGGACATTTTTTCATTTTTTTAAAATTTTTTTCTTCAAAATAGTACTTTTGATTTTTGAATAAATGAATAATATTGAAATGAAATTCGAAATTCGAATTCTGTTAAAATGAAAGAGTTAATTTTAAACGGTAGTAATGATTTCAATTCAAGAGTAACAAAAGCAAAACACCTGATTTTGTAGAACTTGTAGAAATGAATGTGAATAATAATAGCTCCTTTTGACAATCGACATGATCGACACCAAGTAAGTAATATTAAGTAGTATACACCAACAATTTTGCAACTACTCGTAAAAGGAGCAATGGTTACTATGCATGACTTTGTATTTTTCAGTTTTTCACATCAACTTTGGCAGCATTCGTTATAACCCTTTTGGTCAACATAACACTCGAAACTAAAAGAGAGCAGAAGAACCTCGCCGTGAAGAATCACGGCATCGATATCGAAAGGTTCGTTATTTTAACCCATTTCTACGAAAGGGTGTTGTTGGCAGAAAACTGATTCTAATTGTGAATGAATTATTGAACGAAACAGCGTTTCGTTGGGGTAGTGTTAAATTTATTGATGACTGATATCGACAGATGTCTCATTTTATTGTAATTCGGATTTTTACAGATTTTCCATCTCTATCGCCGTCGCCGTCGGATTAACTGAAATTATGAAAATGTACGATTGAAAAGATGCGATACATTTCATACATTTGAAATGAAAACTGGTACTAGTTTCGCGGACAGTTGATGACAGAAAATCGAATTATGTTCCATTGTCGTCAATTGTGTTATCAAGTTGTCAAACAGAAAGACGTCGTACTGGCGATGGAAAAGCGATACTGGGTAATTAATTCGTTGAAGAACAAACTACGACGATTACGTTATCGAGTAAGTTATTAATTATTTTAATGAAAAATGTTTTCATTTACCATAGGTATAAGGGAACCGCATCCTTAATTAATCTATCAGAATATCGAATTGATTTTAATCTCGTAGCTTAAGTGAGACTATTACATTACGCTATCCCAAGTGAAATTTTAACGTTAAGTTTCATCAAGTATGTACATAGTACATTACATACTACATACTATTACAATACTATAACTCATGACCGTATCCTTTCAACTTTAGCGATTTTCTTCCGATTTAATGGCAGAAGACAAGCAAGAATTTTAACTCGTTGGCTGAATTATCACCGAACGATATGTTTCCCTTGTGTACAATTGATTTACGTTTCGTCGTCGAGTACGATCGATGATCCGGTTTATTCCACGGAGAATAGATGAACGCGATTTATATAAGGGTTTGCAGTCAGGTTACCTTATTAAAATTGTATAAATTTTATGTTACAACAGGGGTATACTACATAGTATGGAGATATTCTAAATAATACATCGTCCGGCGAAAAGATACCGACGAATATATCGCACCCTTTTCCGAACTAGCGATTTTTATTCGCATTTAGAATTGATTGTTTTATTTAAACCGTCTAGTGCGTCATTTTAATCAATTACAATCACTTCAAATTGCGACAGAATAAACAACACTCGTCAACTGTGTAAAAATCAGCCAAATGTGAATGAATTACTCATGTGGAATTCCACATTCGTGGTTAATTTTGTTATTCGTCGTAGTTGAAATGGGAAACGAATTTGTGAAATTGGTTAAGGGTGGATTTCTTTAAAGATGTACCTAATATGCAACAGCTGTAAATTTACGCTGGAATATTCTAAAATACGCTAATTGCTGAAATCAAAATACCTATACACATTTTAAATAAGAAACTCAATTTTCAAAAGACACCCAAAAATTTTTAAATCTCCATTTCGAAAACGACAATTTTTTTAGAATATTCCTACTATGTTCTACATAGAAAATTCTTATGATTTATCTATGATTTCAAAATTCTTAATCGATATAGGTTCTATTTTTATGTCCAAAACTCTGTCAATAAACCAGTTTTGAATTTGTCAAGGAACTCAATTTTTAAAAGACTCCACAAAATTTTCAAATCTCCATTTCGAAAACGCCCATTTTTAGCATTGTTTTAGAGTATTACTGATATGTTCTACATAGGAAATTCTTATGATTTATTTATGATTTCAAAATTCTTAATCGATATGGGTTCTCATTCATTGGCAAAAATCTTTTGATAAACCAGTTTCCCATTTGTCAAGATGGTAAATTTTTAAAAGATTACCCAAAAATTTTAAAATCATGCTTCGAAAACGAAAATTTTTTTAATAATAATCCTGTGACATTCCCAATAACAGGTTCAAAATTTTTTTTCATTTACCAACGAATTCGAAATTCTTGATCGATATAGGTTTTTTTTGCCAGAAATTTTTTAATAAACCGGTTTCCACTTTGTCAAAGTAATAAATTTTCAAAAGACTCCATAAAAATTAATCCACATACCGAAAACGACAATTTTCCAAAAATAATAATCCTGCAATATTCCCAATAACAGGTTCCATAATTTTTATTATTTATCAACGATTTTGAAATTCCTAATCGATAATAGGTATTCATTCATTGGCAAAAATCTTTTGATAAACCGGTTTCCCATTTGTCAAGATGCTTAATTTTCAAAAGATTCTCAATAATTATGAAAATCATATATCAAAAACGAGAATTTTTTGATAGTAATTCTGTCATATTCCCAATAACAAGTTCCTGAATTGTTATTTATTTGCCAACAATTTTGAAATTTTTAATCGATGTAGGTTTTTATTCATTGCCAAAAATCTTTTTATAAACAGGTTTCCTTTTTGTCAAGATGGTAAATATTCAATAAATTGCCAAAAATTATGAAAATCATACATCGAAAACGGGAATTTTTTTAAGAATAATCCTGTTATATTCCCAATAACAGGTTCCAAAATTTTTATTATTTATCAACGATTTTGAAATTCCTAATCGATATAGGTATCCATTCATTGGCAAAAATCTTTTGATAAACCGGTTTCCCATTTGTCAAGATGGTAAATTTTCAAAAGACTAAGTACCAAAAAATTTGAAAATCATACTTCGAAAACGAGAATTTTTTTAATAATAATCCTG